>CM042431.1:21097089-21269589 GCA_023631565.1 Gymnocephalus cernua | reverse complement strand
AGTTACATTTTAGATGACATACTATATTATCACTTTGTAATTACTTTTTTTGACATACTATACTATGACTTTCTATGACTTTTTATGATATACTATACAATGACTTTTTCATGACATTATTTTTATAACTTTACTATGACTTTTTTATGACATACTATGACATTTTCATGACTTTTTTATGACATACTATACTATGACTTTTTTATGCCATACTATACTGACTTTATTGAGATTTTTTATGACATACTTTACTATGACTTTTTTATGATATACTATACTATGACTTTTTTATGACTTTGATAACATACATGACGTTTTTACAACTTTTTTATGACATACTATACATTTTCCATGACGTTCTTATGACATACTATACTATGACTTTTTTATGATATTATTTTTATAACTTTACTATGACTTTTTATGACATACTATACTATGACTTTTTATGACATACTATAATAGTACTTTTTATGACTTATGTCATCTATACTATGACTTTTTTATGACATACTATACTATGACTTTTTTGTGACTTTTTATGACATACTTTACTATGACCTTTTTATGATATACTCTAAATTTTCCATGACTTTTTATGACATACTATACTGTGGCTTTTTATGACATACTATACTATGACTTTTTTGTGATTTTTTTTATGACATACTTTACTATTGTGTGACTTTTTTATGATATACTATACAATTACTTTTGTGACTTTTTATGATATACTATACTTTAACTTTTTTATTACTTTTTATGATTTACTTTACTACAGTACATACTATACTATCAATCAATCAATCAATCAACATTTATTTATACAGCGCTTTACACTAACCAGCAGGTATCCAAAGTGCTTTACATCAAGGACAAGAATAACACAACATACAATAAAAAGAATAAAACATAGGATGCAGTAAAATCAGAAAAGGTTACATAAAAACAGGAGGAGGAGAGGGAAAATGTCACACCGATACTATGTATTAAAATCCATTCTAAATTATTCAGTTTTGAGTTTGGAACTAAATAGAGCTACATCTGTAATAGTGTGAATGTCAGGGGGTAACCTGGTCCAAAGTCTTGGGGTAGCAACTGCGTAAGAGTGTTCACCCCATAGTTTTTACCTTGACCTAACACCAGTTGTTTTGATGACCACAATGACCTGTTGTGCTGGCGAAGAGTTAAAATCTCGGACCAATTCTCCGGGGCCAGGCCATTTAAAGCAACACTAGATAACTTCTTGTACCTTAAAAAAATGTTTCCAAAATCATTTCAGTGGTTCATCAACTCGTAACGGGGTGAACGCCACTTCTGCATTCGCTTTGCCGCTCTCTACCGGCTATAACCGCACGATGCAAGTTTACCAGATCGAGTAGCTGATCTGTAGTTCCAATGACACATATTGGGACAATTCCGCTTCCAACCTGTAAGGGGGCCAAAGTGGGAAAAGTTCTCTAGTGTTGCTTCAAGGCCTTGAAAACAAACAAAATCTTAAAATCGATTCTAAAACGCACCAGGAGCCAGTGGAGGGTGTAGAGAACAGGGGTAATGTGTGCACGTTTAGAGGTACTAGAGGTAAAACTATTATTACATTTTTAAAGACACTTTTTTTAATGACACACATTTAACGGCATACTTATACATAGTATATCATAAAAAAGTCAGAGTATAGTATGCCATTATAAATGTCATGACTTTATTATGACCTACTATATCATGACATTTTTATGAGATACTATACCAGGGGTTCTCAAAGTTGTGATGACTAAGTGCCAATTAAGGGAGCCAGAATATGATTGAGGGCCACACAGGAAAAACACACACATAAAACAAAATATCTTTTCCATCTTACTTCCACATTAAACTGCCAATTTGTCTTAAATGGTGTTAAATTTAACTTCAGGATTCCTGCATATACCCTGTATATAATTTTTTTTTTTTTGTCTTTATTTACAGATATGTTACACCATAAGCTTGGCGAAGGACATTACAGAAGCCAAGAAGGTATCATCATCAACAAAGAGTTCTTTCATTTAAAGTCAAGGCTCATTGTTTTTGAGACATAAACAAGAGCAAGAGTAAAACAACACACGGTTAAACAAATGAGCTATTTAACTGGAAAGGGAAAGTGTTCCCCTATAATAAGAAAGTTGACATTTCTGTTACAAAACACTGCAATAGTATGTCATTGATGCAACTTTATTTAAATCACACAATTATCTTAGTAAACAGTGTCTACAACCCCAAATCAGAAAAAGTTGGGACAGTATGGAAAACACAAATAAAAAAAGAAAGTAGTGATTTCTAAATGTACTTTGACTTGTATTTCATTGCAGACAATACAACAGCACATCATTTAATTCACCTATTTTGGTTCTTGCAACACATTTCAAAAAAAGTTGGAACAGTAAAGCATTTACCACTTTGTAATGTTGCCATTCCTTTTCACAACACTTAAAAGACCTTTAGGGACTGAAGACAACAAGTGATGAAGTGTTTCAGGTGTAATTTTGTCCCATTCTTGCTGCAAACAAGTCTTAAGGTGGGCAACAGTACGGGGTCTTCGTTGTTGCATTTTGCGCTTCAAAATGCGCCACACATTCTCTAATGGAGACAGGTCGGGACTACTGAAATATTTTGTGTTCACATTGTCTGCAATGAAATACAAGTCAAAGTACATTTAGAAATCACTACTTTCTTTTTGTATTTGTGTTTTCCATACTGTCCCAACTTTTTCTGATTTGGGGTTGTATTTAAAGTTGTAAGACATGGTTCAAACTCTACCTCTACACATTGGAGATACTAATGAAGATAAGTAACAACATAACCACTAAAGTTGGTCAACAGTTTACCTCCCATAACCCTAATGGCATAAAGGTGAGGTAGGTACATTCAAAATCATGTATCGTCACAACTTGAGGAATTTACAAACCATTTAGTTTAAGTACATTCTTACTTGGCTGGATTTAGCAACTCTTGTTTTGTTTTGTTTTGTTTTCAAGGACCCAGAGGCCCTGGCCCAGCTGATGAAGAACATGCCTCTAACCAACGACGGCAAATTCCTGTTGCTGGAGCCTGAGACGGGTGACACGACCAACAGAGCAGAAGAAGACCTGGAGTCTGAAGCCTAGTCCCAGTTAGGACCCCTTCCCCTCCCCCCCAAAAAAACAAGACAGGGCCAAGGTCCAACTTTTCCCCAGGAGAGAAGGCTATCCCTGGATTAAGGTGTAATAATGACTTGCTAGCCCTAACTCTGGTACTGTAACACCCATATTAGAGAGTGAGGGTCACTTCCACTTACCCTGTTACTAGGTCTCCAGTTTTTTGCTGTAATGAAAGCAGAAGACGTTGGCAGGGGGTTGCCTGGACCAAAAAGCAAATCTCATGGGTGCTCCTTTAGATCTGCTTTTCTGTGGTCAGACTATAACACGGGTCTTTGGATTTGGAGTTGTTTTTACACTATTGTGGGTGGTACTTCCGTCTAAAGGGACACTATATAGGTGTTGATTGTTTTTTATTGTCTTCTAATATCCACAGCCACCTAACAAAAGGTGGTGAATCATTTGTTTTATTTTAGGTTTACATTCATTTATAAGTTTACATAGTTTGTTTGGACAGTTTATTCCTTATTCCTTTACTGTGTTTCACACATTAAGGTGTAGTTACGGCTCTTATGCAACTACTTTGGCGTTTATTTTTTGTTTATTCATGTACAAAAAAAGTTATTGCACTTCCAAAGTTAATATCGGTTTAATAATGCTTGATGACTACAGAATGCACTAATTGAGACATTTGAAGGATCTACGACTTTTAAGACGAGGAAGGACTTAAGATAGGTTCAAATCACGTCAGTTCCTTTTTTCCTCAGAGCAGTGATTGTTGCACTGCTTGTTATTATTATTACTGTGTGAGCATGCGTGTCCTGGAGCAGTGGACAAAATTGGCATGAGTGATTAGACTAAACGTTTTTGTTCTTGCCACTATGAGGTTACACATACATGGCACCCTGACTCTCTGAAGCATTCCCACTAAAATGAATTAATGTCATATTTTTCTGTGATTCACCACTACATGTACAAAACAAGTCTTAACATGATCAGTAAGCAAAGTCCTTTGCGTTTTTTTCAAAGCCTATGTTAAATATGAACCGTCCGAGTGTCTATGGTGTTTAATGAGAGTTGGCTGCATTAATAGCTTTGAGTCAATATGCTAGGACTGATGCGGTGCATGATTTAATAATGGCGTTCTCTCTGGGTCCCTTCGCAGAATATTAAAACCTTTACACTGAGTGCTGAACTCTAATACTAATAAAAAATTAAATAAAAAATAAAAAAATCACAAAAATGTTAGAGTAGCACATGTAGATCACAGCGGGGTATTATGTAATCATTGAAAAGCAACTTGCTCTTTGCGTATACACAAACCGAACAGAAAAAGTAAAGGAAAAGCAATTGATCCGTGAAATTCTGCCCTCCCTCTGGAGCCCAGCGCAGTTTTATTCCATTTCTGCCAATTTGAGCTGTAACACTAATCTCAATGGACAGTGGAAGCCTGTGATGCGCTGTTTGAATGTGACATGTTTTTGTACTGTGTAATTCAGACAAGGTCAAAACCCCTGACTTGACGTTGATTGTGAAAGGTAGATTGTGTTGACCAGTGCGTTTGCTTGTCTGCTTGCTTTTTCTACTCTACATCAGAGCTCTTTGTAGAATCACGTTAAACAACGAAGTGTCGATATTTCATTGACTGCCTGCTCTACAGGTAAAATTATGTTATGATTATGTTTAATTGCTTGCAACACTACTCATTGTAATCAAAGGAATAGTTTGACATTTGGAAAATGCACTTATTTGCTTGCTGGTGTACAGTTAGATGAGAAGATTGATACCACTTAGAGCGTTAACTATCTTCTAATCTAACTCTCCACCAGAAAGCAAATAAGTGCATTTCCCAAATGTCAAACCTTTGCTTTAAGTCATAACGATTAACCATTTCTCTTTATGTTGCCTGATGCTATACAGACTATTTTGTCCATCTAACAGACTTGTAACCTCCTTCCTTGGGCGCTGGTTGAAATGCTTCAATCACACAATTAATAAAACTACAGCAACGCTTAGTGCATCAGTCAGCAAAGTCTGAGATGTGTTTCTGTTTGACCTACACAAGCTGGTGCCTGTGTTGTTCCTCTGATTGATGGCTCGGTTGGTGAGAAGAGTTTCTCCAACTTACCTTAAATCCCCTTATTGTGGCCTGCTACAGCCAATTATCCTTATTACAGCTGTGCTGCATAGTCGAAAGTAGAGCTATTGTTGCTTTGTGGGTTAATGCAGTGTCAGGAAAACTCTGGGTACTCATGGTGTAGAAAATACATTTCAATAATATAGCAAGGACTGCATTTCCTCCCCTCTTCCTCTGTCTTTTTGTAAATGGCTGAAGTTGATGAAATCTAATACCCGTAAGGCTTTACACTTAGCTCGTCCTAGTTTTCTAAAACCAACGCTAACATGCAATCTTTAATAAATAAGTAATGTTTTCTTACCCACGTAAATGTGTTTCTTTACATCACAAAAGAACTTTAACATTAACACAAGAACATAGCGCATTTATTTAACAATTGTATTTACATGTAATTGACACTTCATTTATATGAACTTCAAATCGATGTAGCTGGAGGCACACATGAGCGTGAGACATTACAGTAGGCATCAGCTTCATCTCAATTACAAACTTTGGCAGCATACAGTTTTAGCCATTAATTAAGCACACATGTATGCAGTTCAAATCCTGCACATTGATTGCATAAATTGGTTTAATTTCAAATGCATGGCCTAATATAAAGTACAGGTGGGTTTCTGAATGTATTTTAGACACTAACATTTATTGTATTATATATTTCTGATTAGCTGTCTTATAGACAGATACAGGGGACTCTAAGATGTGAACAGTGCATTGGATAAGTATCTAACAAATGGCCTGTATTATGTCAAGTACTCACACTAAGCTCATGTACAACATACACACCAGTACACAGCTCAGGAGTCTTTGTAGTAGTTGTTGAAGTTGATGCGAAGAAGGAAATCCTCTAGATGAGGCTGGTAGCCTCTGTTCACCAGCTTGGTCACCACTGAGAGAAGAAAAAAAGAAACAAAGCACTTTGTAACTTTGTTTTGGAAACGTTCTATACCTTTACATACAGTTGGAATTAGTTACAGTCTATTTCGTATGACATTCCCTCTTTGTTTTGCTATCCCTCTGCTGTGGTTAGGATATTATCTGTGGACGTTTACAAAGGGAACTATGTACTTAAAAGACTAACTTTGAAAGACATCCAGATACTTTAAAACAACTAAAGTCTCATTATCTTCAGATATACATTTGGAAAGTATGTAGACACTGTGGATTGTGTCCCCATCACTTCCACTGAAATCGCTTTAGGAGGGTATCTCTCAATAACAAGCAAGGAACAGGAAGAACAATTAAAGCCAGCAAAACCTCAATTAAATTAAGATAACATAGCTGCAGCAAATACAAACTACTGATGTATCCAAAACCCTAGTGATCTAATCTATCATTAATCACACCGAGGGGGAACATCTTAACACATACACACTCATTCAAACAAAGTTAGGCATTGTTTATTTCAATTTTCCAAAATAAAAACAAGCAGCTTTAAACAATAGTTTTTTTTAGATTTGTGAAAGCTCCATTCCAAGGGAGATTCCAATGCCCTTGCTCACATAGACCACACTGGACCAGGTCCAGATCCCAAACCACTGTACCCAGACCCGTCAAATCCGGTCCAAACAGTCGCCTTTTTTTTTTTTTGTTCCTCTGTTTTTATTTTTTTATTTTTATCGGTGATATATAATTTATATATAATTACACCTTTTTGAAAGTCTAAATTATTACCTTTCATCTAGAACCAGATGCATTAGTGAATCAAAGAGGAACCTGACTTCATCTTAGACATTTCTTCTTTCCTATTTCCTCATTACAGCAAACAAGGTCTTAAGAAAACTACTCTCTGAACCACTGAAACGTGGCTGGGTGGCTTAATTAATGCCTTACATTTAGAGATTTGATAGGCTTTACAAATCAAACTTTCTCAAGCCAATATCATTTTTTTTCATACCATATTTCACAGTATCATACTACATGATACAAATATATAAAACATATCCTGTGCTTACCTTTGAAAAGGAAGTGAGAGTAATACTTGAAGGTGTTGTACGACTGCTGCATGGCAATAAAGCTCGGGTGCACTGCCTCCCCCTGCTGGCTGCCCCAGGGCTGTGCGATCAGCTGGGCCCGAAACTTGAGGATCAGGCTAAAGATGCTATGGATGATGTTCATGACCGGAGCTGCCTTCTCTGTCAGCAAACCCCTGGGGAGGCAAGAGAGTGCAAAGTTTAAGAAACACGACAAGGAACTTTAAAATGACTGTTCAGACGGGCTGCCATTATACACAGAGAAGTATGATACTAACAACCTCTCCTAATGAGATTAAATCATTCATCGGGTGCAAAAGTTAGCCTCACGTCCAACTGGAATTTTAATCAACTTGTAACGAGGAGGTTGAATTCATTTTATATGAAATTGTGGGTGCAGAGAGTGCAAATTCTACTTGCTGTGCCTGTACAGAGCCTAAATAAATCAATGCACTCTTTCACTCACTTTTTTTGATTTTGTATCTTGAAATGGATGGTTTAAATTAGACTTCAGCTGTCTATATTAAAGTTCAAAAAACTGTGAAGGGTCCCAAAAGGTTGCGTACACTCCTCTTTATTTACTGCAACTATAAAAGTCGATTAAATTAGTCTAGCAAAAGAAAAAGCCAATTTTAAAAGGGACACATGCCGAGAATTTCTGTTTTTTTACATTACAGTAAATTTCATATCTTTGGGTTTTGGACTGTTGATCGTGTGTCCGGACCTGATTATATGAGAAAACAGCTGTGTGTTGCAACAAAATACTCCCTTTTAGCTCAAACATTTGAATCTCATCTTTTATACAATATTTTGAAACTGTGCGTTATTACAAAATTCCAATTTAATGCAGGCAGATTCTAGCAAGAGGGGCCAAATACAAATTGGAAAAGTATTATTTTTAAGTTACGCTGAAAGGCATGTGTGCAGAGTGACTTCCTGCCATTTAACTATGTGCTTATTTTATGTAGTTTATGCATGATGCAATCTTTGAGTTCCCAAGGTTATCTGTGTCTGTGCTCACAGGCTAAATGCTGATAACACTGAAAGCTGTGATCACTCAAAATGCTAAAAAGTTTGAAAAGTATTGCATTCAAGGGAAACAAGGACATGTGGTCTTGTTCCAAAATGTCTTCTCCCATGCAATACATTGAGGAAAATATATCACCTACTTTGTGCATAGAGATAGCAGCAAGCATTATATTGCAATACTGAAACATGTACGTATGCAGCTCCAGCCTTCACCTGAAGATGGCTCTGTTGAGGTAGTCTGCATGTGTGCGGTGAATGGCGTCCAGGTCGTTGGCAGTGGCCAGCTTGGCTGTGAACTCGCTCCAGGACACTTGCAGGATCTGGTTGGCGATGTATCCCTGGATCACCTTGACAAAATGCTGCATTTCATGTCTGTATAGCTGCAGCTGACGAAACTGCACCGAGCGACCTGCACCTTTCACCAGCGCTGAGGGGGAAACCGAAATGGCCATGATCAGCGGCTGCAGCGAGTCAAAATAAACAATTGCTGGTTACAGATATTCAAAAGATGAAGATCTGCCGCTTTTCTGTGTCATATCACTGCTAAATAAATAGCTTTGGCCTCTTTATTATTCCTGATCACTTTGGGCACATGAATTAGTCATGAAAATAATTTGGTAGCTTAGGTACTTAGCTTTTTCCCTTCAGGGAATCCTTTTAAGTAGTCTGGGCACAGGCTTTCACTGATCAATACTATCCAACCCACTGAGGCACACTGTTTTACAACAGCCCACTGCTAGGAGATGTGATTTGTATAAATAAAACAAAGGAATGGCAGCATTCTCCTTAATGAATATTTTATAAACAGTTGAAGCACAACAGGACGAATCTTAACTCTGAGCTGGGCCTGTATCGACGGCTCCCACCGTCTCACCTGTTCTCTTGAGGTGGAACCAGACCTCGCGGAGGCTCCACACCATGTGTTTGAGCTGCAGCAGGAACGAGAACAAACGGTTGTACTTGTTCATGCAGCTGTCCGTGATGATGATGTTCAACGGCCAGTCCACCTGGGAGATGACACCGAGAGGAGGGGGGGTGGGGGTGGGGGGCGGTTGGAGACAAAAAAAACAGTGTGAAAGTGTGAGAGCGAGTGAGTGTAAAAGAAAGTGAGGGAAAAAGTACCAGAACTTAGGACGAACAGGTAAAAGAGGGAATGACAAATGAGGCGAGAGGAGGGGAAAATGAAGGTGTGAGCACAGAGATGTTAATAAAAGCGGTGAGAGGATTGAGATCGGAAGACAGCATGGTGAGAGACGGGGGGGGGGGGGTGGGGGGTGTGGGGTGGTGGGTTGAAGATATATGGGGAGAGAGCGAAGCAAAAATACATAAAGCAAGAGATAAAGATACGGAGAGAGAGGGAGGAGATGAGGAAAAAAAAGGTACGAGATGAAGATCCAGCAGCAGAGGGTACAGTCAGGAGGGTGATGAACACAGAGCAATATGTGCAGCATTAGTCACTGTGCATGTCTTCTGAAAAGACTCAACTCCAATCAAGGTTCAACCATTTAAGTGCGTGACACACTCCTTTTCCACACCCAGAGCAGTTTGTCAAGGCATGACAGGTCGTCACATTCAAGCTGCCGCTCATGCTGAGACAAGCGCACTCATGCAAGCGTACACACTCTGTTACTCACATCATTAAAACATGCTGCCTCACCTTGTAGCGGAGCTCCAGACAGTTGAGAGAATCGGGGGCGTGTGGGTGGAAGGTCTCCGGGAGGAAGCGCAGGGCGAAGGTAAAGTTACCTGCTAAGGGGGTGTCCCCATGCAAGCTGTACTGCAGGGCCTTACTGAGGATGGAGTTCAGGACCAGGGGGGTCAGCAGCTCGCCGGGAGTCTGGCCACTGCCCAGCTGGGTGGAGGACATTTGTCAAATAAATACACAAAGGTCAAACATGTATGACTACACATACCTCTTCACCGGTCTTTTCCAATGTGCTATCAAGGCCCAAAATTGGCTGGTTTTCATTCCAAACAACGATAGTTCGCTTTCCGGTTGAAGGTGTGCTAATCAGTGAGATCAGCTGGTGTAGTGTTTGGCTGGAACAAAAACCTTCTGACTCATGGGCCTCAAGAGACAGATGCACATGAATGTTTCTGCAGGACTGCACCAAGGTGTTAGCGAAGGCTGTGCTTTTTATTTCCACCAGAAAGCATGGGCTCGGAGGTAGTCTAGGAATCTAAGCAGTGATGCATCACGTGCGGCAAAACTGGCACAGAGACACATCAGATACAATTACTACTCGTAATACGAGTTTAAAGCGGCTATAATTGATATTCTGAATGTGTCCAATTAAATTGTGAAAACAATGTGACAAAGTGATTAACTCGCAGACAATTATCACCTGAATCTGCAGCTCCCCTCAGCTTTACAGAGCTTGATCTAGTTTTTCAGCTCATTGTTTAGCTGTCAGACCCACAACTTCACTGTTTTGGCTACTCTCACCGTTCACGTAGCATTGCTTTCGGAAGCAGCAGGCAACTACGTCGGTAATATAGCTCTAAAAACTCTCAGATATTTCTGTCAGGGGTTGGTAGACTAAATACTGGACCTACATTCGCCAGGTGGCCAGAACTCTAAATGAATGATAATGTTGCTCTGTAACTGCTGGATGTGTAAATAAGCAACTATTTGCTAACATGATCACTTTATCAACTTAAAAGCTGATGATATGTCAATGTTGTGTTCACAACAAGCAAGGCTGGAAACAAAATATTGACATATTGCCCCGCTTTTACGGTGAACATCTTAGAAAACAGTTGCTTATTTGTTGGGCATTTTCTTTGGTGCCGATGAAGAATCAATGAAATTATCAGGGAGACTGACATGGTCCATAAGATTAAGTTATTCAAAAGATCTGAGTTAAATCTTCAAAGCAACTGAAATTAATACAGTGTCAGATTCTTATATACAGGTCGTCCACCCTTCTTTTCTCCAACCAAACGGGGCCAAGGAGGTTATGTTTTTGGTCCGATTTGGCCGTTTGTTTGTCAGCAGGATTACGGAAAAAACTACTGGCATGATTTTTATGAAACTTGGTGGAAGGGTGTAGCATGGGTGAGAAATAACCCATTAAATTTGGGAGCAGATCCAAATCACGGGGCGAATACACAAATTATTTTTCATTTCCGTTAACATTGCGAGATAGGGCATGCCTTGGCGGAGGTCTGCGCTTTCCGAGTGCCCTTTTAGTTGATATAAAAATATTAATGCGAGCAGCTTTTAGAATGGTCAGTTTTGGTTGGACATTTCACAACAGTTAGCCACCTTTTGAGAAGCTAAGTGTGGTAGGGCTGTGCAATTAATCAAAATGTAATCGTGATTATGATTTTGGCTCCCAATGATCACAAAAAAACAAATAATCGAGAAAAACTATTATTTAGCTCATTACGTTTTGCAAGTAAACTCTTATTTTCTCTTGTGTTCTGAATGAAAAAATAAAGTGTAAGTAGGAAAAGTATTAAGGCAAATTTCACAGATGTGTTTTTTTTTTTTTACTGTTGATTTAACTTTTTCCACTGTTTAAGTTCAATAATTGAAACATCTTTCCAGAAGTCAACAAGTAATCGAAATTTATATATATATATATATTGTCCCATAATCGAGCAGCACTAAACAAAAGTGTGGTATAAGTGCAATACACAGGCTCTAGGACTCTATTACATTTTGCAGCAGACAATGGGAACTGTCACACAAGGCGTTCACCAAGGAATGACACCAGAGAGTCAGGTAACTTCCTCTAGAACCTAGATCGCTCCACCTGTGGCGTATACATTTTTAAATAACTGCCAACTCTGTGTGCGACTAGGGTATTATTAAGTGTGTACTTAGTAGTTTATGCATACAATCATTTAGTTAACAGGTTACCTGCACCTGTTCTCAGATGGGTTTCTAAGGCTAAAGGCAGATAACACTAAATACATGCAAAACGTTTTATTTATTATTGTGATGCATACAAGGGGAGACCAGGACATCTGGCCTTCCAATATGGGTGTTTGGTGTTTTTTGCCCCCAACGTCTTCTTCCAGGCAGCGCGGCAATGGTTATGTTTAGGGTTAGGGTTAGCTGCCTGGAAGGCGACGTTGGAGGCAAAAAACACCAATGAGCTCCAACATGTCCTTTCTTGTCCTCTGCTAGTATTCAATAAATAAAAACAATGACACTATTTCACCCTTATTTTCTGCATAGAAATGAACGAGCTTCACCTTTTCAAAGAGCAGATCACTGAGGGACTGTGCAAACTCGCCATCCTCCATCAGCAGGAAGTGGCGCAGCGCCTCAAAGTGTCTCTCCACCCCCAACTCCACAAAGAAGTAGTCCACCACCGCCTTGTTCACCAATGACACACTAGAGAAGGAAGGTGGAGGAGAGAATGACCAAGATAAGAAGAGAACACTTCTGAGACAAGAATCAGGACTGAAAAAATGATGCTGACTTGCATATTTGATACAGGATGTGGGAATGATTGACTGGAGAAAGCTCAGGGAATATACGGGTGTTTTTCACTTCCCTCCAACTGCTTTAAATTATTCCTAAGCAATTCACATTTATATAACAGTGGGATTTAGGGGTTCTCTTTAACTGAAAAGTCAGCAGGGAAGATATGCAAACAGAGTTGAAAATCTCTGGCACAGTGTCATCTAAGCATGGGATCAAAAGGTGTTAATAAAAATGTAGAGCTGTGAATTCCAACTCTAAATATACTGCACTCTGTGTGCATAAAGGCATGAGAAATCCTATCATTACACACAAAGGCTAAACTGCACAGTGTGCAGAAACATTACAGGTGAAGACTGACAAGCTTGTCTGGAGTTCTGATGGAATTTCAAACAGAAAAAGGATCCTACAAAAATGGAAAGTAATAAGAATTTAAATTATTCCTCCAGTGCAGAATGTGCACTCAACTACAGTTTAAGTGGCCTGAAGTAGCAGAAAATGACAAGAGATCAGCGAGAGCCTCACACCTGCATTTGTCTTAAACAACATTTTTAGCTTCCAGGTAAAATAATCATGTCTTTCCCAGACACTCAAAACACATACTTATAAACAATAACTTGTAATGTGCTCACAAATGTGATGTTTTGAATCCCCCTCTACCACAAAACAGACTTTCCTCTTGTTGCTTTCATTCAGTCAGACACTCACTGTGTGATCAGTGGGGTAGTGACGGCCTGTTTTATCAGAACTGGCAGAGAAACCATCTCGCTGAGTTGGACAACAGTGGTGTCTGTGGCTCTGCGGAGTGTGAGGTCCATAGGAAGGCCCCAGGGTCCCCGAGTTACCTGCTTCAGCAGCTGACACTCGGGGGATGAAGCTGTGGGAACGGGAGATGACAGGCATGTTAGCTGAATACATATCACTCTCACAACTGCAGAAAGCTGTGCTGTTTTAAATAGTGCGAAGAAAAGCTATTAGTATGTTAAGTTAAATTATTATTACTTCTACGAGAATGGATTATGCAAAATAACTGTTTGAAACATGTATAAAATGGTTTAATTATATATTATATAATATTTATAGGCAGCTCACTTTGATATTATTTTCATATTATTATTTTGATAATGGATTAATCGTCATTTTTCCTTGTAAAAAGACAGATATTACTCCAATGAACCATGATGCATCCCAACCAAACGTAAACCAGACTTAATACCTTTATGAAATATCACTGCTTTGTATACAACCTCTGTGCCTGCTTATGGAGGAAATGTTTAACAGCCTCTGGAAATGCTTCTCTTCTGAACATTTAGAAAGGCTTGTTTTAATTTACAGTACATGAAGTAAGCTCCACCGCTGTAAGGTATATCATTTTCATTTTTCTGCAATTTGACATGGTTTGCTCTATTTCACAAATTGTTTCATTTCTAATTTAGTTATTTCATATATATATATATATATATATATATATATATATATATATATATAAATAAATACATACACACACATATATATTTCATATATTTACATCAGAGTTAATGGTACTGCAGCCCCTTTTGTTAATAAATGAATGGGTTAGACTTTGTTTTAGGTGTTTAGTCTCATCTAAATTCAGTCCATGAGAAAGGGCAGCAGTCTTGCACTTTTTTGGTCATTTGTTATAGATAGAAGCAAGACCATCAATTTTAAGAGACAACATTATTTCATTTTATTCAATTTATGAGCAAATAATTTACTTTTATTCTTTGATTTATGATTGGAATACAGTACCTACTTTACTTTGGTTGTACTGTGAAATTAGCCAACGTGAAGTGTTGAAATAAGGCTTTAAATAAAGTTTCTGCTTAAGCTACTAAGATGGCACTATTAATGGTAACCAAAACCTTATACAAAATATGCACTCTGGAAATAAAAAAAGCTCTGGTTTTGCCAGATTTTAGTTTAATTTGTGATATTATTGGACATACAATTGTAATAATTTGTCCTCTCATTGTTCTTAACTAATTGCATTCCTATCTAAAAGTTAATTTGCTCTTGTACAGAGTTAAAATGTGGAGTTCCTCAAGGTCCTGTTTTGGATCCCCTTCTGTTTTCTATTCAGATGCTCTGCAATTATTTGTAGTAACATTGTGTCTAGAACTGTGGCCAGACTGCCCAAATTCCCCTTTTCATGTAGAAAAATGTTCATGTCTTGAACATCACATTGCCCACATTAAATATGTGGCAAATGAACCATCATCTTTGACCAGTCATATGTTTTCAACTAACCCATTAGGTTGTAGCAGTCTTCGTATTTTTCCACCTTGTACTGAGCACACAAAGCCAAGAGATATTCCTGTTCAGACTTTTCTCCAGGGGACAAACCAAAGCCTGCTGCCCAGGACCCCATGAACTCAACCAGCTGCTCACCAGGGCTGTCCGACTTAGAATCTGAAGATGGATGTAGAACAATTATTTTAACATATAACACATATATCATATTTATCTTTCAAAAGTCTAGATTAATATTGTATTAATAATAATAATGATGTTTCTGTTGGTCAAAGTCAGAACCTCTAAAATATATATATTTTTTAAATTTGGTCTACGTCAAGGAGAGGATCACAGTAATTGACTTGGAATTGAAAAAAAAAAGTAATTATGAACTATGTAAGAGTAAAAGCAGACTAAGCCTTTTTTCATGTCTTCAATTTATTTATTTTATTCTTTATTTCTACTTGTTGAGATCATCTCATCTATGTGTGCAAGTTGTTCAGCTGAGTCCTGAGTTGATGCAATAGAAACTAATATAAAAAAGAAAGAAAATACAAGATCAAGTTTATTGATCTGAATTACACCTGATTTAAAGAACATAACATGTTATACTATCTCAAGCTTACTAAGTGGAGCTTAAGTGTGCCTCACAAATGCAGAATGTTTATCACCTACATATTATTCATTACCTTTACCATCTTCATTGTCGTCTATCTTCTGCTGATTTAAGCCCTTCACCACACACCCAACTGCGAGTGAAGAATCTGATGAGTGGCCATAGGTGCTGCCTGGCAGTGCAGAGGCTTGTGGCTCTGTCCCCAACACCACACAACCCACCCCCAGGGTTGAATCAGAGGAGTGGCCGTAGGTGCTGCCGGGTAGTTGTGATGGAAGTGGTTTAGTTTTGGACACAACACATCCAACGCCTAAATTTGAGTCTGAAGAATGACCATAGGCACTGCCAGGTAGAGGAGAATGTTTAGGTTCATCTCCTGAAACTACACATCCACCTCCCAACCCTGAGTCTGAAGAATGACCATAAGCACTGCCAGGTAGAGGAGAACGTTTGGGTTCTTCTCCTGAAACTACACATCCACCACCCAACCCTGAGTCTGAAGAATGACCATAAGCACTGCCAGGTAGAGGAGAACGTTTGGGATCATCTCCTGAAACTACACATCCACCACCCAACCCTGAGTCTGAAGAATGACCATAAGCACTGCCAGGTAGAGGAGAACGTTTGGGATCATCTCCTGAAACTACACATCCACCACCCAACCCTGAGTCTGAAGAATGACCATAAGAGCTTCCAGGTAGAGCAGACAAGGCGGGTTCAGTTCCAGACACCACACAGCCTGATTGAAGCACGCAGTCCGAGGCATGCCCATGTTTACTCTCACGAGGTCTTGCTTCAGGTACGTTAGACAGAAACTCGCCCACTTTTATATTAGCATCAGAGGAGTGACCGTGGATGCTGGGAGCAGGAAGTGGCACAACAACATCTGAGATATTTTCTCCAACTTTAATGTGGGCATCTGAACTGTGACCATGAACGTTTGGAAAGGGCAGAGGGGCGACTACATCTGAAACATTTCCCCCAACTTTAATGTGAGCATCAGAAGAGTGACTGTGACGATTGGAGGAAGGTTGAGAAGCATCAACTTCCAAAATATGTTCTCCAAATTTGATATGGGAATCTGAGGCATGACCGTGGACGTTAGGGGATGGAAGAGGAGCAGTTACCTCTGATACAAGTTGTCCAACCTTTATGTGAGCATCAGAGGAATGTCCATGGACTCTAGGTAAAGACTGCTGGGCAACAGCATCTAAAACCAGCTCTTCAGCTTTAAGGTGAGCACTGGGGAGATGAACGTTTGGCAAATAATTATTATCACCAGCTTTATCTTGAGCATCTGAGCTGCGGTCTTGAGTGCTTGGGTTAGGATTTGCATTAGGTGGCTCAATCCCACCACAGTCAGAAAGACTTGTCACTGCTTTGTAATGACCATTATCCTTGCCACTTTGTTCTGGTGTGGTGGACAAAGCTACATCAAGCACATCATTGTCTTTTGTAGCCTCAACAGAGTTACCCTTGTCTTTATTTGCCTCTTTACTTTCTAAATTCCCAATTTCAGTGATCATAGATGCAACTTCCGCCTGCTTGTTGTCTGTCATAGAGTCACTCCCATCTACTAGCTGCACTGAGGCTTGAGACGGATGTCCATAAATGTTTGCTTTAAATGTGTTCTGAAGCTCCTCTGGGGTGTACTGGCCTAGAGTAAAGCTGGATTTGGAGGCTTGGCCAAAGGGGCTGGCATTGGGGAGACAATCCTGGACTTCAGACATGTTCTCTCCTATTGGGATGTGAGAAAAAGAGGGATGGTTTTGGATCAAGTCAGGCTGGACTGCAGGTCCCCAGCGAGGTCGGGGCTGAACTGAGGCTTGACCTGTGATACCTTCAAGTGGACTAAAGGGGGCACTGAAGTCATAGTCTACTAGCTGTGCTGTAGGACACACTTCAGGTAGGTCAGAGCCAATCTCCTGTAGGGCGATGTCCACCTGCTGACTGTTAGGATTTGGTGACTTAGGAAGAAAATCATTGATGTCAATGTTCTCAGAGATGATTGCGAGGTTTCCTGTAAGGTGGGAGAGGGTAGGTGAAGATGGGTCACGTGATACAGCATCAGATTCTTGAGTCTCCGCTGGCTGCTGCTCAGACAGATGCTGAGTGGGAGATTCCTGTTGAGAGACAATGCTAATGAGCACACACTGAGTATAATTAAGTGGAAAGAAATGGAATTGAAAGAAAAGGAATTTCCGTTTGTTTTAAAACAGTGTGCTGTCCTACCAGTGTTGGCTGTAGTGCAGTCTGTTGTGCTGAGGTAACCGGTGGAAACACTTTCATGGGAGGTCTCTTCTGGCCTAAAGGATATTTCTCTAGCATTGCCTAGACAAGAAGTAAAAAGAGCTTTGGTTAAAATTACTTCTCTTACCTTAAATAATCTCTTTAATATATTTTCACATTACAAACCTGAGTTTGCTGCCTGTCATGCATGAAGAACTGAGCCCGGGGTTCGTCAAGTCTCATTCGCTGCACCCGCCACATGGCCCGTCTCTCTCTGCGAGCTGCATCCTCTGACAGACGGCTGTACTGAGCTATCAGCTCCTTCCTACAATGTGAGTGTAGAAACACACAAGTTACAAGTAAATAATCTAGCAGAGGGTTTCATCGAGAGCAACTTGTAGTAAATGCATGCCTAGGAAAGGGCCATGCAGAGCTGCAAATAACGACTATTTCCATGATCGATTTATCTCTTTTCTTGATTAGTCAATGAATCATTTAGCCTGAAAAATGTCAGAAAATAGTGAAAAATGCCAATCGCGATACCCAAAATCAAAGTGGATAGCTTCATATCAGTACTCAACTTAGATAAGGATAGCCAAAAATAGCATTCACTACTTTTCTTAAACACAGATTGACTGATGTAATTTCTGCCGACAAGTCTGATATTCTATAAATAATGTCTTATTTGAATACTGAATAATTTATATTCAAATCTGAGTGCGACTCATCCAGCAATCAGTGTTCTTTTTACTCTTCGATGATAAGCTTTTATGTGCATGTGCTCGAGAGGGACTCTGAGAAGCATATTGGTCTGCAATAAGCCTATGTGTGAATAAGTGCGTTCAGGCTCTGAATTCAATTATGAGCAATTTTCTTAACCCATTGTCATCCACTTTAATGATATATAATTGATTAAAAAGTTAAGGCCTGTGTAAAAATAATATGAAAAATAAGTTTTTTAACTCAGTGAAAGACTTTTTTTCAGTTTATATGGAATATCTGTACAGCACATCACACATGACGAGGTACTTAAATCCTGAAACTCTGCAACAAATACTACTGCAAGGCAGAAATGGTAAAGGAAGCCACTGTGAGTTGGTTGGGTGAAAAGCTGTAGGGGCTACAGTTCATCGATCTAACTAACAACATTTAGCCATCTTATGGAAATCCACTTATGCCATGCAGGGCTCCACACTAACTTTTTGCTGTGGTTGCACTGGTGCGCCTAACTTTTTTTATTTAGGTGCACCAGCACAAAATGTAGGTGCACCCACATTTTTTCCTTGCGTCGCCGTTAACGCCACAATTTCAAGGTCACCTTTTTGTCACGCTCCATATATATTCATTTATATTATGTAAATGATTTTAAACAAGAATATGGTGTAGGTAAATACTTTTTAGTAGGGCTGGGAAAAAAATTTATTTGATTTAAAAATCGAGTTTGTAGGGCAAATCGATTCATATTTTCAAAAAATCGATTTTTTTGATTTTTTTTTAGGTTTTATTAGCTCAATCCAAATACAGTATAAATAATGTGGATGTTTAACAATCTTTGTTGCACACTGCACAGTGACTTTTCAGTTAGAGAAAGGGTTTGCCTTTGCAATTTTGTTTATGTTGATACACTTTAATTAGATACAATAAAAATATATTTTTAAAATATAGTTACCCCCCCCCCCCCCCCACACACACACACACACACACACTGATTCTTATCAGATCTTCCAATAGTCCAGGACTAAAAATCATATCTCTGTGGGCTAAAGTTTTAAGTCAAAGCCACTTTTCACAAGCTCTTATGAAATCCAAAGACACGGTTTACTTCTCAGTTTGAAAATATACAGCTGAAACAGATGTAAATGAAAATTAAAGCTGCAAGCAGCGATGGACGGGCCCTCGCTTCTCTGCACCCGTCGGGGTTACCGGCGGACGCCGCTCCTTGCGACCGTGCATCTGCGCGGCAATCAGACGTTGAAAATTGTCGCCAATGAAAAGGGAACTCCCTGACGAGTTCAACGATACCTCACACAACACTCAATGTCGTACAGTTCATTATTTGTGAAAGGGGGCGTGGCCAAAGCATAGGGGGCGGGTCAAATCATCACCAATGAAGTAGGAACTCTCTGCTGAGTTCAATGATACCTTACACAATAGTGTACCTTAAATGGGTCACCAGTTATGAAAGGGGCGTGGCTTATGCATAGGGGGCGGGCCAAACCATCACCAATGAAGAAGGAACTCTCTGCTGAGTTCAATGATACCTCACACAAGGGTGTACCTTAAACAGTTCAAATATTACGAAAGGGGGCGTGGCCTGAGTACGTGGGCGTGGTTAAAGTATATGGGGCGGCTCAGTATCACATATAGACCACACATTATAAGTTTCATGTAAATCGGATGATGTTTGTCATATAAGGCAGATTTCGTGTTGCCAGCGGGGGGCGCTATGACGAAATGTCAATTTTGGCCTGTAGGTGTCCTCAGGCCTGGACCCTTGTTAAACGTGAGAAGTTTCGGGCAGATATGACAACGTACACTAAAGTTACAACAACTTCTTTGTTCATCGAAGGATGCTCAAAATGGCCGCCACGCCACGCCCACGCCGTCTGACGAAAAGTTTTTCTTTTAACAACTTTTCATTGGAAAGGTGTTGTGATGGTACAAACCAAATTTGAAGTCCATCGGATGAAATCTCTAGGAGGAGTTCGTTAAAGTATAGCATCTTGACTTTTAGGCCTACTTCCTGCTGCCACTAGGGGGCGCTATGACATTGAGTAAATATCGGACCGTATATGTCCTCAGGGTTGGACTCTTATAAATCGTGAAAAGTTTCGAGCCAATTGGACAATGGACACTTGAGTTACACCAACTTCCTGTTTCGATGGCGAAATGCACAAAATGGCCGCCCCGCTACGGCCATGCCCTATGATCAAAAGTTTTTCTTTTTACAACTTTTCATCTATCATGTCTTAAGATGGCACAGACCAAATTTGAAGTTGATCGGATGAAATCTCTAGGAGGAGTTCGTTAAAGTACGACATGTGGAAATGGCCAAAATCACACTAATTTCGAACATTCAATTCAAAATGGCGGACTTCCTGTTGGGTTTCAGGTATGGCTCCAATGGCGTTTTGTGTACGTCCTGACATGCTACATATGTGTACCAACTTTCGTGAGTCTACGATAAATGTACTGCAGGGGCTCAATTTTTTTAACTTTGTAGGGGGCGCTAGCGAGCCATTTTTGTGCGCCTATTCCCGAAACCCATAAAATACGTAATTTTTCACCAGACTTGACGCGACCGCCAAATTTGGTGAGTTTTTGAATATGTTAAGCCCCTCAAAAAGGCAATTCATTGCGCGAAAGAAAGAAAGAAAGAAAGAAAGAAAGAATAATAATAATTCCTTCAATTCCAATAGGGCCTTCGCCGCTGTCGGCGCTCGGGCCCTAATTATCTGAAATAAATAGCCTATATATTTTAAAAATATATATCTCTGAGAAAGCTCCTTCACTTGTTATCAACAACAATAGATTGAGAGAGAGAGAGAGAGAGAGAGAGAGAGCCCGGATAGCTCAGTCAGTATATATAGAGGTTTAGTCCTCAACGCAGCGGGCCAGGTTCGACTCCGACCTGCAGCCCTTTGCTACATGTCACCCCCCCCCCCCCATCTCTCCTTACATGTCTTCAGTGTTCCTATCAAAATAAAGGCCGAAAATGGAAAAAATAGAGAGAGAGAGAGAGAGAGGCGTATGCTAGGCTACTCAGAGTGACGGCGGACTCATTATGAACGGGTCGAGTACGGGTCAAATGCTTTGGCAGGAATTCCCTCTCATGCTTAACAATATACAGCTGTGTTAACAATAATTAAAACTGTAGACAAATGTCGCAGTGTGGACCGACGCCGTGTCTCTCCGTGTTGCACGGGAGTCGTGTGTGACAGAGTGAATGGGGGCGGGGCTGCACGGAGAGTAGCAGCCTGAGCCATAGAGATAGTAATCCCTTCTCTATCACTCTGGTAGGAGCGATCCAAACACGGGCACGGCTTTACAGAAGAAATGGGTCATGTCGCAGCGGAGAGGACGTTAGGTGCACCGGTGCGACCTAGGAAAAATGTTAGTCGCACCGTTACAAAATTTGGGCGCATGTGCGACCAAAATGGTCGCACTCTCGAGCCCTGCCATGCTCGCATTACAGGCTCTGATCACATTTGCTCATGCTGCGCCATCATGCCGTTATCCCAACTGCATAGAAATTCGGCACAAGCCCAGCTGCTGAAGTACCCTGCACAGATGGAATTGATGTCCCATCATGTTTGCGCACATAGTCAGTTAATATATTCTGGATCAAATAAAATCTTAACAGAGATTAATCAATCATCAATAAAACATTTACATCTCTAGTAGCGGCTGTAAAAGCGGTCAGACCTGGCTCTCTGCTCCAGTTGCTCCTCGAGGGCTTGTAGTCTTTTTTCTCTGTCCCTCAGCTCTCTGGCAAAGCTGAAGTCATCCTCCTCCTGCCTCTTTGTGGCTACACTTCGCCACTGGTGACACACACACACACACACACACACACACACACACACACACACACACACACACACACACACACACACACACACACACACACACACACACACACACACACACACACACACACACACACACACACACACACACACACACACACACACACACACACACACACACACACACACACACACACACACACACACACACACCAAGCACCATGTGAGAATATAGCATGTGCAATATACTGCTGCTAGCTGGTGAACATAGTGGAGCATTTTGCAGCTAAAGAGCCAGATATTTCACTACAATAAACTCCAAATGAATGATGTTGCTCTGTCTGCTAGATTTGTAAATAGTCACTGTTTGCTAACAAGTTTGCCATATCAACTTAAAAAGGTGATTTTGTGCTCACAACTAAAAAAAATTATATTTCTTTGCAGGTTTAAGATTTGATCATTGTCGAAATACCGTCTTGTTTTGGTCTCTCTCCCTCCAACACACCATATGTTCTTACTCTCTTAGAGACACATGCTCACCATCTTACCATCTCACACATTTCTCAACACATGCATGCACAAGCACATTTTTAAGTCTCTGTTACCTCTTGCTCCTGCTCCAGGTGCTGTTTCAGCTCCTCAAAACGCTCCCTCTTCTTGGCCTCCTCAGCCAGACGTTGTGACACCTGGCGCCCTACAGGAGTCGAGAAAGATAACAGTGGGCTGCTTACCCCCTCCCCCACATAGAAAAGCACATAGCATCTCTGTCTCTCTCTCACTCACACACGTACACACACTAAACAGCATCACCATCTGCCTCATGCAAACACACAAATCTGCCTATGCCAAGACACACATAGAGCATCAGGCCAGACTTTCCACCACCCCTCCCAAACTTTGCCACACATGTTTTGAAATAAGAAATTATGTGAATAGGAGTTTGCTAAACTGTGCGAGCGATGATAAGATTTCAGTAGCCCATAGTGCTGTAAGCCATTCAAAGCATTCCTCACTGCTACTGCCCCTGTGCATCTCTGCTGCTCTCCTGAGGGGGATGAATGGAGTTGAAGGAAACTCTCGCAGTCAAGAAGCGAGTGTGGGTTATACGGGAGAGTGCATATACATCAAGCAGTATGTAAAGTTATGCTGTGTGTGTGCGTGTGTGTGTGTGTGTGTGTGTGTGTGTGTAACACTAACCACGGATGCTCTCCAGGGTTTTGGCCGCTGACTCTCTGACCTGATTGATCAGCTCCTGGCGTGCCTGCTCTGCTCGCTGGGCCTTACAATAGACAGACAAGAAATCATCATTAACAAAGATCTATCCGGCTGCCCTGTAGCTCACCTCTCCTCCCCACCACACCTCTGCAAGTAAGCACTGCCAGCACACACACGATATAGGTCACACACACCAGGTTGTTACATTAAATCAAGCAGCGTGCAGCCCCAGACTTCAGCTGCACAATTAAAATGACTCGCTGCTGAAATCAGTACTTGAGGGGCAGGGTGCCCATCATGGATCACGTTATGTAAAAAAATAAAAATAAAAATAATAAACTCCTCTCTTTGTCTCTCTCTTAAGGGACAATACCTGTGTAATGCTTGTCTTATGGCGTTTTTCCATTACATGGTACCTGCTCGACTCGCCTTGACTCTACTTGCTTTTTTTTGGTTTTCCATTATGAAAAAAAGTCCCTGGTACCTGCTAACAGGTACTTTTTTAACTATCACCTTCGTCGAGGTTCCAAGCGAGCTGAGGCGATACCAAAAGGTGACGTAAAAACCTGCAGACTACTGATTGGTCAGAGAGAATCGTCACTCTCTGACAGGTTTGCCTTCTTTCCCTGAAGTTGAAGCTCCCCTCGATTTTTAAAAATCCATTTAAGTAAGCTAGCAGAGACAAAATGGTGTCTTTATTAGGGTAATACGCCATGTTGACTGCCATGTCTACTAACATAGGAACACATTCTTATATCTTAAGAGCAGCAATATTAACAAATGCTCAGACTTGAGAAGAAAATGTGTAAAAATACATCACAAGTAAGATGCTACTGCATGGAAACAAAACGCATGAGTATCAGTACTTGCTCCTCCCTGCTGATGGCGCTGTGCTTAGCAACCCGCTCCATGCGTCCGCGGTACACAGCACAGTCCCTCTCGATATCCTCCACCTCCCGGAGGGAGAAGGTGACAGCAATGCGAGGCACCGGCAGCTCCGACCAGCAGATGTAGTGCTGTGGACACACAGTTAACAGAAAGTTAGAACTAAAAAGAAGAAGGCTTGTTGTTTTAAGAGTTTAAGGAGAATTCCGGTCGATTTTAACACGTAGCTCTGTCGCTGGGCAGCTGTGCCTCAGTGGTAGAGCGGTTGCCTGCCAATTGGAAGGCTGGTGGTTCGATCCCCCGGCCCTGCAGTCCCACGTCGAAGTGTCCTTGGGCAAGACACTGAACCCCGAGTTGCTGCGCATCGGAGTGTAAATGTGTGTGAATGTTTATCTGATGAGCAGGTGGCACCTTGTACGGCAGCCACTGTGAGTGAATGGTTCCTGTACTATGTTAAAGCGCTTTGAGCAGTCGTTAAGACTGGAAAAGCGCTATATAAATACAGTCCATTTACATTTGTTTGTAAACTTGGAGCGATCGGTGTTATCCCCCCCAAAAAATGTGTGGGGGACATAAATAAATGTTATCCCCCCAAAAATTGTGTTAATCCATACCTCACCGAAAAACAGGAACTAAACAGACATATGGATTAACACAACTTTTATGCCTTTCTGTCACATCTACTGCAGTCAGATTTGCTGTGTTGACTGGAATTCTCCTTTAATCCTTATGTCTTATTTTGATACCAAATGTTGATTCTTGAGCAGAAACTCATAATTATTTTCACTGTTGATTAATATTTAATGTATTCACAATATATGCTGCAGCTGGGTTAGGCAGAAGAATTGTATCAATACTGTTAGACACAATCAATATCCTTCTCTTTCATACTGATTCCACTTGAGCAGTAAAACTTAGTTAATTAAATCATGTCTGTCGGGTGCCTGGTTGCGGGTGCCCATATATAGGTTTACTCCTCTATAGCAGCGGCGGCCGCGGGTTCGACTCCAACCTGTGACCCTTTGCTGCATGTCATTCCCCCTTTCAAGTCTAAGCTGTACTATACAAATAAATAAAAAAAATAAAATCACTTTCTATCTGCTCTCCTAAAGTTAGAGGGGGCGGCCCTTCTTTTGTCACACGGCAGGAAGAAACCTTTTGTTTATCTGTCTTGGAGCCTAGATTAGAACAAATAATGTTTATTCCTGTAGCTTGAAAATAATTTACATCCCCATAAGACATTCATCTATGACTGAGAGTAACCTCGAACACATATGAATTTAAAAGTACGTCCTTCTTAAGGGGGGGCGACAAAGAGATCCATTGGGATGCGCTCAGGGGCATGGACATGCCACCTAAGCCACGTGGGGAAAAGGAACCGCCCACATCTCCAGGAGAACGTAGTGAGCAGCGTAGGGAAGGAGAGGGACTGAAAGGTGTGGATCGGTTAGGAGAGAAAGCTATTCAGCCCGCTGCAGCGTAAAAACGTGTTTTTGTCATGCCATTTTGTTATTACATCTTTTTGTTAAATCTTCATTGGACCAAGCCTCTCCTTTCTCAAAATCTGAAAACACGATAATATGCCAATCATTTTCTTGATGAGTTGATTGGTCTATTACACCTCAGGAAAGAGTAAAAAGTGTCTATACCATCATATAAGATCTATATAATCAGAGACAAATGTTTGGCATTTCTGCTTGAAATATTACAATGAATCAATTATCAAAAAAGTCGTTTTACTTTCCGTTGATCAACTAATTGATTAATAGACTAATTGTTGCAGCTCCAGTATCTTTTGTAACCAAAAATGTACTATCTATTAAAAAAGGAAGCAATGTGCCTTGTAGCGTATTGTTTGTTGGAAATTATTTTGAATAACTAACTACAGTTGAACCTACGTGTTACAAAAGTAGAGCATTGTGTGTTTCATTCAAAACATCAGCCATCTTTAGCCACATCAAACAGACTCGTCCAGCTTTAGTTAGCACATTAGCAACAATCCTTTAACAGTTTGTCTAGGAATAACAGACCCCAACCCTAGTGTAAATTAGCATACAGAGAAAGACTGTAGTTACAGAATGCCAATTAGCTAGGAGCATGGGCCCTGCGGTTTAGGTCAGGTAGGTTAAGTCATAAAAAACATTATGTGCTGGTAAATTAGCAGGCGAGTCACAGAGCAGTGAGGAAATTAAATACAATTAGATTACATAAAAACAACACTTCACTGAAGCTTTCCATTTGTCTGGCATGCTAAGCTTCCTGTCATCATGCCAAATTGGGGTGGGGGGGGGGGGGGGGGGGGGGGGGTCTATTCATTTACAAAAATAACTCTTAAGCTTAGGGTTTTATACAGGTACTTTGCAGGCAGTAGTGCTGTGAGTCACACAGCAACTCAAAATGATACATTGATTTTACCATACAGGCATATGGAAGATATTGCAAGAATATCATCTAGATTTGAAACAATTAGTCAAGTAATCGATTAGTCCATTGACAGAACATTGATTAATCATTTTATAAATTTTTAAAAACAAAAATGCTAAACATTTTATTGTCTCTGCTCCTGAAATGTTACATTTTGCTGCTTTTCCTTGTCTTACATTATAGCAAACTGTTGGTCAGACAAAAAAGAAAGAGCAATTTGGACACGTCACCTTGGATTCGGGGAAATTGTGATGGACATTTTTCACCATTTTCTGATGTTTTATAGACCAAACAATCATATTAATCGGTTAGATTAAATAATTGTTAGTTGCAGCCCTAATATCATCTGATCCATCTAGGGCTGCAACTAACGATTCATTTCATGACTGATTAATCTGGCAATTTTCTTCTTGATTAAACATGTATTCGTTTTTATATAAAATATTAGATAAGACTGAAAAATGTTGATCATAAGCTTCTTAAAGTCAAAGGTGTCGTCCTCAAATATCTTACTTTGTCTGACCAACAGTCCAAACCCCAAAAATAGTCAGTTTACACTTGATATGAAACATT
This sequence comes from Gymnocephalus cernua, assembly GCA_023631565.1. Lineage (NCBI taxonomy): Eukaryota > Metazoa > Chordata > Actinopteri > Perciformes > Percidae > Gymnocephalus > Gymnocephalus cernua. Next base: position 21,242,187 of record CM042431.1, on the reverse strand, counting down.
TTAGGAATTGGGACTAGGGAATGGTTACCATTTTCAAAATAGTCTCTATTATTTTTTATTTTTATTTTTTATAATTAGCGACTTATTGATTAATTGACTAATCGTAACACCCATAGATACATCACGATAATGCGGTCACAAAGGAGGAATATATATATATATATATATATATATATATATATATATATATATAGGCAATATTTGTTATTTTACAAATCAAAAGAAAACACCTCTGCTGCAGTACCACAAGACAATTTATCACAATACTGATGCATGTGTATTGATAACATTTTGTAGGAGCCCATGTCCCCATAGGTTGCAGTATTGATTATTTGTCCCATCCCCTTTGGGCAGTATGGATTTCCAAATGGGCAGGAACATGTTATGGCGGGTAGATAATTGTGGAGTGGATGTGGGTGCATTTTGTGGATGGCAGATTAGCCAGTACAGTACATTGAAACGGCAAGAAAAACAGATGAAATATGGTAGGGTAATCTTAAGGTTTAAGGTTTATACGTCTAATTTATTTATTTATTTATATATATATATATATATATATATATATATATATATATATATATATATATTAAGGGTGCTCCGTTCGATCGGCCACCGATCGGTATCGGCCGATAATGGCTTTAAATAGTTTGATCGGTGGTCTCCATAAAGGCCGATCAGATAGGCCGATCAGATGACGCACTACCACGGATGTATTAAGAGCGCACTACTCCTGAGAACATTTTCAAAATGGCGGCGTCCCTACATTCAGCGGTCTGGCAGTTCTACAAGGTGTCTGAACGGTGGCAGAACAGCGATTGGCCCGCGGCTGGCCGCGGAACGAAGACGCTAGGAAGACGGCTACCCCTTTTAAAAAGCGGCTGCCACAGGTGGTGCTCCGGCAAACGTGTTTGTGATTACCGTACACCATTCTGACGCTTCTACTGCCTCTGGAGCACCGCTGGTGTTCCGCCGACTCATTGCTATCTGGGAAAAAGACAATACACTAGCGATTAGCAACGTGTGTACCGAGGAAATACCACGAGGCGGAAAGCTCCAAAGACATTTAACACCACCAACCTCATCAGACATGTGAAGGTTAGTCACAGAAAGGAGGATGAGGAGTTTTCAAAGTTAGCTAACGCTAAGGCAGAGCAGAGTCGTGTAGCTAGCAGCTCGGCGCCGCTCAAACAGCTGTTTCCCCGTGTGTGTGTGTGTGTGTGTGTGTGTGTGTGTGTGTGTGTGTGTGTGTGTGTGTGTGTGTGTGTGTGTGTGTGTGTGTGTGTGTGTGTGTGTGTGTGTGTGTGTGTGTGTGTGTGTGTGTGCTAAAGAAATGTGCAGTGATTGAAAGGACATTTTTTAGATTTTGAGCTAGGACAGAAAGCCAAACAGTTACTGATACATTCTCTAAACATGTGTGACTGTTATGTAATGGCGGAATTTTCAGTTCATAAAAGTGATCGGTGATCGGTATCGGCCGATACGTCTTCCAGCAATCGGTGATCGGTCCCAAAAATCCTGATCGGAGCACCCTTAATATATATATATAACTTTAAACAACAGTCAAAGATTCTCTCTGTACTTAATCAATTAAGACTTAATGAAGTTGAATGCATCAATATCTTTACACAACATGCAGCTGCATAAAACCCCTCATCTGCATGTGTGAATGTGTTAAATGTGCAAAACAAACCTGCGGGCAGCAGATCTTAAGGAGGTTGATGGTCTTTCCACAGACATACACGTCGTTGGCAATGTCTCTCAGGAAGATGGGCACACAATCCTCCACATCCTTTGAGATCAGAGTGTAGCCTTGGACCCAGAAGTGTTTGTCTGCACAAATCCAAAGACGCATATTAGATGTTGCTTTACAGTTACTTTAAGTAGTTTTCCTGGTCCATTATGCCTCGGATAACAATACAACACTCACAATTGAAGGGAAAAAAAGTAATGGTGGTGGAGTAATACTCAGCCTGCACTGGGCCTAAAACTTTTCCTTATTAGTATGACTTACGGGGCATGGTAAGACTCTGGTCGCTTGAATTAACACTTGGAAATTGTTAGCGCTTAGCTCAGTGATCCTAAGCAAAAAGCATAAGAGAACATGAATGCACTGAGCTTCCAGAGCTCTTTACAGAAAGCCTGCGGCTTGCCAAGAAAGCTTAGCCGCTGATTGCTTCCCTGGCTGACGGACTTCGAGGAGAACAATGACATTTGTGTGTCCTCCAAAAAGCAGGAGCGAGAAGTGCAGAGGTTCCCCGCAGGAGTTGATGAGGTGTAGCGAAGAGCAAATGAACCTCTTAGCCAGACAAAGCCGAGGTGATGGTCTGACCTTGAATGGGGTGTTGCATGACATACAATATTTGGACAGGCTATAATGATTCATATAAAACCAGAATTTATGGAGTACTGTCAAAATGAAGCAGTTACAGTGTGTACTCATTTGGGGAACAGGCTTTCATCAAGATTATTCTTTGCTTACAAACAATTCCCCAATACAGGGCTGCAACTTTTACATTACGATTATTTACATTATCGATTAATCTGCCAATGATTTTCTTAGTTATTCGTTTTGTCTATACAATGTTGGAAAATAGTGATATAGAGCAACGGTGGAATGTAACTAAGTACATTTACTCAAGTACTTAAGTACAAATTTGTGGTACTTGTACTTGTTGTTTCTTTTCATGCCACTTGCTACTTCTACTCCACTACACTTGGTTGATTGACAGAACTGTTTTGATCGTTTCCGGTTGATAAAATGTGAGGATCTTTCTGCATAAAGTACTTTTACTTCTAATACTTTAAATACATTTTCAATGCAGGACTTTTACTTGTAACAGAGTATTTTTACAGTGTGGTATGAGTACTTTACTTAAGTAAAGGATCTGAATACTTCTTCCACCACTGATATAGAGCCACATTTTCAAATGTACTTTTCTCTCCCCAACAGTCCAAAGATACTCAATTCACTGTCATACTGTATATGCCACAGAAAAGCAACACATCCTTATATCTGAAAAGGTTGCACCATCCAGAAAGTTGGGCATTTTTACACCACAAGTTACTTAAATCAGAGATCTTCAACAGGGGGTCTGGGACCCCTAGGGGGTCCTCAGAGTCACTGCATGGGGGCCTCCAAATTATTGTCAATTTTTGAAAGGTTTTTCAAAATTGAAAATGTCATAACATAATCCCAACATATTATTAGCAAATATAATATAATAATAATATGATGATAGGTAAGGTCGTCACTAAGATAGCCATCCACAGATATAGTTTATCCTAAGGATTCACTGTGCCGTATGTATGAGTAACATTAAAGATGATTGATAAAATCATGCCAACAATTCATATTTTAATAGCTTAGTATTCTATGCAAAAAATGTATAAAGGCTTTAGGCCGCCCTACACATTATTGTAGTCCCAGTTTAATATGCAACTTGATTTTATACAGTATCTCTAGTAGGGGGTCCCTGCTCTGTCTCTCTTTCAGTTAAGGGGTCCTTGGTTTAAAAAACGTTGAACACCCCTGAAAATGATTAAACGATTATCATAATAAACACATTTTCTGTCGATTGATAAATCGTTTCAGCTCTGCCATAACATGTGCATATCTCGTTTTCCAAAAAAATTCTAAATCTAAAAGACTAATTGGTTAGGACTTTTGATGATGTCGCATTTTACTCTTGGATGTTGTGATGGACATTTTTTTTCTACTTTCTGTTGTTTTGTAGACCAAATGATTAATCTGTAAATCGAGAAAACAATCAGCAGTTTAATAGATAATAAAAAAATAATTGTTATTGGCAGCCTTAATTGCAACACTCAAAATAACATTTTGACTTGAGCTGTAACAAATGAATGTGTCTTCATATCAAACAGTAAATATTAAAATCGGTTAAATCTTCAGTCAGCCAGCCAGTTCCTGTAGAGTACAGATGGGTCTCTATTTATGTGCCTTGCAAGGATCATTTCCCACTGTCTCAATGCCACTCTTCTGCTCTCCTTAAAAAGCCATGTCATTAATTAGTTTAAAAAAAAGGCAGCTAGATATGTCCTAAGAAATTACAAGAGAAGAACTGTAAGAAAAAAATGATTTATTTCAAAAAAAGGTTTCAGCCAGCATGGTGTACCAACTGAAAAGAACAAAGGAACATAATTTGTTTGTGTCTGCCCCTGTGGCTTACTGAGCGGAGATGGCTCTAGTCTCCAAAGCTGTGGTAGCTGATTTTGTTTCCCACTGATTATCATCCAATAACTTCATGACATCCTTTATAGACACAAGGACAAATCCAACTAGGCAATAAAGGCTGTAATGAAATCTATTTTTTTTTTCTGCTAGACAATCTGTCGGGCAGGCTTTTCATTTTCAGAAGCTGCTGACTGAAGACGGCATGTGTGTGTCGTCTCACCTCTGAAGACGAGATAGTCCTCATTAACCTGGATCATGAATTCTCCATAAACATCCCGAAACACGCCGCTATACACCCAGTCGGACACAAACCTAAGTGAAGCACAGTAAAAACAGTCACACCCAGTCCTCACAATCCCCGGAAAAATATCAATAGATCAATGAGGTGAAATCATGTCCTCGGGTTATATTATTTGTTGTTTTGAAGACACACGTCTGTATGGGGAGCGCAGTGACTGACCGTGTATAAGGTTCACAGCTGCTCTTCAGCAGCGACAGGAGGACCGCGCAGTTCTCGTTGCTGCAGTTATTCTGTGCTTCATTGTACAGGTAGGACAGCAGTTTAACACCCTGAGGAGAGCCACATGGCACTGAGCTGACATCCCATCTGATAGGCTAAACACAGCAATGATGGATGACATATTGCAGTTTGCAGATAAAAGAGAACTCACCACAGGGAAGGTAGCCTGGCCTGCACCCAAAGGTCCATCTACGCAGCACAGTTCTGACAGGTACCTTAGATTAAAAGAAAGCGGAGATTATTTTTGATCTGATGATATTTGCATCACGGTTCTCTCAAACACGACTCTACTGTCGACTGGGTGAGGTTGAGGTTTTAAAAGTGTGAAATGAACACTAGACACATGAAAGGCAAAAACCTTAGTTGGCGGCCCACTTTGCGGAAGAGGAAGCCAATAGTCAACAGGCTGAGGGTGGGTGGAGTGCTGAGAACGCAAGCCCTGTAGTAATGCAGATACTTTCGCAGACCACCTGTAAAAGCCTTGGAGAGAAACACAATGTTTATAGTTTTTATTTTATTTAATTATCTATGAAGGTGTAAAACCACTGAAATGGTCACTTCAGTAAAGATTGATAAATGCACTTGTACTTTTGGACTATTTGACATATTGTGCCTTTTTAACTTAATGTGCCTTTAAGGTGTTGGTTATTGTTGGCCACTGCCATTAACGCCTGTGTATTAAAACTCTTGTATTACATTATCATATTTGTGTTTTAGATTGTTTGTGTGAATGAATTGTTTGTGTATTTCTGTTTGCAAACTCACTTGTCTCAAATTTCCCCGCAAGGGGCGAATACTTTTTTTAATTGAATTGAAGATCACAACTATGGTAACAACAAAAGTCCCATGCAGAGTACGAGTCGAGGAGGGAGGGGCAAATTGTGCAGTCTCAACAGTATCAATGATGATTATAGAAACGTACCTGAAAGACTAGGCCCTTTTTTCCAGCACTCGGCAGAGAAAAGCGACTAAGCCTCAAGTAGTGGGTGCCGTACTGGGCCAGCTCCCCCAAGAGACGAGACACACTCTCTGGAGAGGCTCCTGACACGCACACACCAGGTCTGACATCAAACTGAACACTCTGCGAAGGAGATTACATATTTACAGATGGTGGACAAAATACAATGAATAGCTGTACAATCTAATAACATCCAATAAAGTAGCCCCGCAGCAAGGACCGTCTTTGTAAAGCTTATAATATTGAATTTTTGTTGAGGCTGTCAGAGAGTCGCCTCCGTGGTGATTTCAGAAGGCATGGTTTGTGGTGTTATTATATTACACGGCCATACATAATCAGATGTTTGTTATGTTGTCCCCTCCATGGTTGTTTTATGAGAACTGGATGCAAAGGTCCTAGACAGGACCCTTCTGGGGGGACAGAAATAACAGACAATATTTTGTACACTACTACAAACCAAAGTCTCAGATTAGTTTTGAGTTTCTCTGACAGTTTCAACAAAGCTTTTAACACTATAAGGCTCGCAGAAGTTGTCGTATTTGATTACATAAGATTGTACAGGTGCTCATGATATTGTGTTCACCTCTTCTACCAGCCTAAAGTCTGCTAGGGAGCGAGAACACAAGGGGCTACAAAAAAATAATAAAAAATAAAAATAAAAAATAAATAAAGAGTGTAAAGATTGAATTTATGTAGTAAATAACTATAATCTTCTGGAGACATAAAAAATGTAATTGGAAACAATTAAGCGCTCTCCTGTGGTTTAGTTTTTCGCATTAGGAATATTTTCCTGTATTTCCTCATCATTTAATGTATCTTGTCAGGCGACTGACTGTGCTTGACACTGTCACTTTATTTCTTTTTGTTGTTTTGAGGTAAAATGCTTTTATAAGTCAATTGGGTTTGTTTATATCACATATGCACAGATTGCCCATTGATTCTGCTCTGTTTCTCTTCTCTCTGTGTTTTTAAGTACTTGTATGCTGTCACAGTGTTATCACTTCATTCACTTTTATCACTTCAGTCTGACAGACCCCTAAAACAGCAAAATTGACTGCATTTTATTGCATTTAAGAGACTGATAAATAAAAGATAATGAAATGCACCTGGTTGAGAGGGAAGGTCGTGGATGCCACTCCGATTAAGACGTTGAGGAGGTCAAATACCAGTAGTGCCTGAGAGTCCAGGGGCAGCGGGAGGAGAGGAGAAGGTGTAGCAGTGCTGACCACCCTCATCTCCCCCTCCCATAGACGATAGAGCTGGTCAAAGGCCTCCCTGCCTCCCTCTGTTAGATAGAGTGACTCTCTTTTCCCTGGTGGGCTAGTAGGAAAAATTGAGTAAAATTTGGTGTTCCAGAGAGGGAGAGCAAAACTGAAAACATAACTAACTATATATGGAGCTCACCAATCATTGTTGACTTTGTACGTTATACTCCATCTATTGCTTGCTAACCCGCTTCTTTTGTCTTAGTTTTGGGACATTGCATACCTTATTTACTAGTCAAGCAACAAAAAGATTTTCTCCAAAAACTTTGAAAATGTCTTGATCACAAGTCATTTATCTAGGAAAAATGCCAAACGTCCACTGGGTCTCAATCTTTAAACATTTTGCTTTTCTTCGTTTTAGATTTTTGTAAAAATAAATATCTTTGGGTTAGGATTTTGGACTTTCAGGTCTGACAAAACATAAAAGTGGAAGACATCAACAGCGCAACTGACGTGTCGCTTACCAGCCAACAGACTCCCAGCAGCGGCGTCTTCCAGGCTCAAACGTGCGAAGAGCCTCCCATATATCAACGTCTGGAATGGGGCTGGTCTCTGACTGAGAGTCTGGGGTCATGTTGGAAGCTGACTGGAAACCCTCATCCTCAGACTGATCTATACATGGGGGGACCTGCAGAAACAACAATTAAGCCAGATGATGCCACTGCATAGCATCGAGGTTTAAACCTAAATCTAACACTTGTGCAAATATGAAACCACTGACATGTTTAAAATAGTCTATATCCTTCAAGTTCCACTTCCGGGATTGTTCCGGTGCTATAGAAAACTCCGCCGGATGCATGTATTTTCCGTTTCCTTCCGCTTTCTTTGTGTTGGAATTTTCAATTCGGTGGATTTATGAGGACTATTTTTGACTGCTCATCAGATCTCTGCCTGGTAAACTGAGACAGCTAGCTAGACTATCTGTCCAATCTGAGTTTTCTCTCGCACAACTATTTTTGCAGTGGCTCTGTGTGGAGTTTAGCACAGCCCATGACGATTGTGACTGGTTTAAAGAAATGCCATTAAACCAGAGCACATTTTCCTCCCATCCCCGAATGCTATGTGGAGCAGTCAGACTCTCCTTCAGAGCGCTTTGGAGGAGGGTCTGGCAAAGAGAGACTATGTTTAAACTGACCTGGAAACATTACAAAACAACTCAAACTAAACAACATGCATTAGCTTAGATACTAATACATAGTATGCATACCCGTATAGCCAGCCCAGTTACATCAATATTACTGGGAACAGGAGGCAGGTCCAGTCTTATGTCTATGTCTGAGGTGCGAGTGTGCTGCAGTGCTCCAAACAGCGTCATCCTGGTCTCCCTCTCAAATCTTTCTTCCACTTCTAATTTAGTTCTCAGAGCCAGCAGTCCTGTGCCTGGAGGAGCATCCATCAACTTCTGAGTTCCACACAAACTCTCTAAAGTCCCCCATTCCTCCCCACACACTAGACTCCATGCCCGGGCCTCTAGCCTCTGCAGCTCCTCGCTCTGGTAGCCCCAGGGTTGAGGCCTCCGCAGCACAGGCCTCTCTCGTCTCATATAGTCCCTAATGAAAGAGGTAGGGGGTGGAGGTGCCGAACCAGCTAGATGTACCAAGAGCTCAAGGACAGCGTCTACTTCCTTTAGGCCAGAGGATGCTCCATCCAGCAGCATCCCCAGCTGCTCCTCCAAACGCTCTGCTTCCTCTCTGCACCCTGCCACCCGCAAGTCAAAACATATCATCAGAACTTTGTTTTTGGGCGGTGTATTAGCTGTGGCACTCGGTCCTGAGGCAGACCCTTTGGTGTCATCTTGAAATAGCTTAGACAGCAGGGCGCCGTAGGCACATTTTTTGAGAGCTCTGCGGAAACCTTCTCTTGAGACTCCACCCAGGGCACGGCGTTTCCATGACACCCCAGACAGGCTGCAGTCACACAGGGCACCCAGCAGCTCAGTGATGCTGCTGCTGTTGCAGCTGGACTTCATTGGGTTGTTTGGGCTCGAGTACATGGTGGCACTGTTACCTCAGCCTGTATCAGTGAAACAAAATGGGAATATATGGTAGTTATCTCTGTGTTATTTTAAGACGAACAACAGAACTGGGATACACAGTGCACGGCTGCCAGTATAATATCATAGCCTATAATGTTTGTCCTCTGTACCATCTGAATCATAACATTTGATGGCATAACTCCATTGTGGATTTGCCTGCCCAAGTACTGCTGGTGAAATGTAGCTAGCTATTGAGCTAATTCTGGGACTGCCGACTGTCCATTGTCCCTGTTAAATAAACAAATACATACATAAAAATAGTAAACGTTTAGCTCATAGTCCAACCAAACAGACAGATTTCTACTTTTACCGCGTACCACTGGTTTTGGTAAAAGACAAGTCAACTAGACAGTAAATGAATTGCACCAGAGCCAACTAACGTTAACAGTAACGTTAACTAGCTAGCTAAGCCAACAATTACCAAGTTTAGCTAACGTTACTGTATATCAAACTGCATATTGAAATAGCCAGCCCAATGTCATTCAGAGATAAATCAATGCTTCTTGATAGTATTTACACCTCCGAGATGGTGTGTTTTTCGTTGATTCAGACAGTTTCAATCTTGCATCCACCCCAACAGACTCCTTCCAGTGCATGCTAACGTTTGTTATTAGCAAGCCCACACGGATCACCTAACGCTAACGTTAGCTGTCCTGCTCAGCTTGTGTATACCAAGCATGCGAAAGCCAGTAGTTGTGTCCCCTACACTGCTTCAAAATGTATTTTTTATTATTGAGAGGTTTCTTGTTCCATCATATTAGTTGTTGTCGTTAGCTAGCTAGCTAGCTAATTGCTCGCTAGTCGCTTGATTCACAATCTACCGCGGGGCTTCGACAAAATTAGAATCTGCCCCCTTTGAATTTGATTGGACAATAGAATTTTCAGAGTCTAGTGATTGGCTAAGGGTGTTGCAGAAACCACGCTGATTGGTCAGTAATTTTAGTCAATCATTGGACGGTCAAAGCTGTCATTTGTCAACGCGCTTTGCTGCATTCAAATGATACAGGAAAAACTGTATATACCAGTTTTCTTTTACGGGCGTTATCGATAATGACACTGTAGCCTACATGCATTTAATTATACTAATTTTGCATTCATTTTAAATTAAATTAAGAAACAATCAATCATTTCAACGTTTGATAAGTCTTAAAATACCATGCCAGGACACACAAAACAGACACATGAATATGGTCCATCCATTTCTGTTGATAAAATACCTGTAGCCATGATGCAGCAGCAGGACAGGAATGGCAGCACTCCATGCAGTCTCCAGCGGTGCGCGTTTGACTCATTAAATTAAACTGGGTACAACTTTGACACAAGTTTGATCTTAATACAATATGCTCATATGTACTTTCAAAGTTTTTGTAGATTATTAGAGTTATTGGTCGCTGTACTGTATATTCCTAATGTCCATACTGGCCATGATAAATCAATTCCTAACCCAAAACCAATAGTCCTAGTTTTTCTTTTCTTTTTTTACAGTCTATGATTTCAAAGGTAAGGCGAAACTAAAATGCATAAAACGAGGCATTACATCAAGTCTGAATCAATGCTGAAAGTAAAGTGGATTTGTCCCTCATCTCTTACACTGGAGTTGCGTCAGGTATGGAATTTCTTCATGGCCAGTGGGTACAGGAGGAATGGTTGCAGCAATATCAATAACTCTTCAGTGTACCTGGATGGGCATGCATATTGTTGCAAGTGAAACTTGAAAACCTGTGGACCTATCCTTATATCGTTCCACAGCACAATGGTCTAACAAATGGTACACCCTTCTGTTTTTATTCAGGCTACAGTTACATTGTTTGAAGTTAAACGCATTCTCAGTCTCAAAGACACATTGTTTTTACCTTCTCCAAACAAACTACAGGATTATTATGGGGAGTATGATCTCAGCATAAAAAGTGATTATGTAAATACCCATATATGAATAGTTTATAGGACATTTTAACTTAAGCTGTACTGCATGTTCAAAATGTTCTTGGAACTGGGCTTGAATACAATTCTCTTTAAAAAAAATGAGTTACAAAAACACAAATTTATTTTAATATTACCATAAGGTACACTCAAGCATTTTAAATGGCACTTGTTAATTGTTTTCTTTAATGTGAAACCAATATATATATATATATATATATATATATATATATATATATATATATATATATATATATATATATATATATATATTATATATATATATATATATATATTCTATAAAGTATATTGTAGTACTGTACATTGTGTGGTTCATTTGAGCACTTCAGTGATTCTACCTATTTAAATAAACAAATAAGGAAACTAAAGGAAAACAGAAACAGACAGCAGATTAATAGTGGAGGGAGACATTTTTTTTTTATTGTACTACAGGTTACTTATACAATAGCTGTAGCCAAAGTTCACACATATAGTGTACAGTCTTCCAAAGCACAACAATCACACAGATACTTTTAATATTAGGTGTAGCTGTATTTGTGGCTTGCACTGTAACTCTAAACACTCTCAGAGAGAACAGTTTTCAGCCTTCTCTCTCCTCTCAGCCAATTAAACTCATGATTTAACCGTCTGCCGATATATCCTGGGTCTCTCTTTAAAGCGCTTTAAATTTAAACCACTCCCAAATCATGTAGTTTCAACTTTGTTAAAAATACAAGCTAAACTAATAGGATATTTCTATTTGCTCCAGGGTTATTACTGAGCTTAGCGAACCTGAGAATCAGTTGTTGTTAGGTTTTAAATTATTCATCAGAACTACTGTTTAAAATGACACCACGCCATCATTGTTTTTATTTTCACCTCTTTTCCTCTTCCTCCTCCTCCTCCTCCTCCTAAGGTGGAGGGAATCAAAGCCAAATCTTATTAGAAGGTTTGAAACGTGGAAGTGAAACGCAATTGGCTGGCAAACGCATCCTTCTCCTTCTGAAGGAGAGACTGGCTGCTGTGCGCAAAGCATCCTGGGCAGAACAGAAGACATGCATATTTTAACCTAATTTCTTGTAAGAAACCCTGCAAAGACTTAAAATCATTATTTTCAGTGTGCAGTGTCATTGATTTCTAGACTTTCAAGGACATGGTTATTTAAAAATCGCATCACAATTGCAGTGCACGCCAAATAATGTTGACTCCCAAAATGATGTAAGCTGCATGTCCTAATAGAAATATAAAGTACAGTATTGCCTTTTTTACACCAGTGATCAAGGATGGTGGACAAGATGCAGTGCATGCGATAATCAAGTGTAATCACTCTTGCTTTGGCAGCAGCCCTTGAAGTTATTCTATCTGTTGCTGCATCAATGATCTTCTCAGTTAGAGGATGGCCTGTGCAGGCCTCTGGTCTGTCTTTGATATACCCACCCCTGCGTCGAGGTTTGTTAAGCAGTCAGATGAGGCAATTTTGCCTTTCATATTTCTTATCTCCAATTTCATTTTTAGCTGTCAGTACTTAATGTTTTCGCAGCATTTTCCAACCTTCACTGCCAATGACAAGGATGCAGAGCGGCTATTTACATTATCAACTTGTTTCATGAAGCCAGACCTTTGCTTCTAGTCTGTATTCTGAGGCGTGTGACAGGAACCTGATGTGGCATTTGGGAAAAAGGCATCAGCCATCATCATCATAGGGTATGCTGCATATGAACACTGATGCTATCAAGAAAGTAGTCTGGGGTCATAATATGCATGTCTATCTGATGAAAACTGTCATGTTCAAGCATATGGCCCTCTCTTTCGTAAAGTGATTGGTTGGTTTGAATAAGAGATAATTTTCATAAATCCCCCAATTACTCCTGCCTGTGTGTAAGCTCTTCAGTGACTCTAAGGGCAATGTAATGAGCTGCATAAATACCAAAGACTTACAGCAATGATTCAGTTCACTTTAACAAGAAATTGGCTACCTGTGACAAGGTGATTGTAACTCATGCAATATGCATGAGAGGTGAGTGTTCAACTGAATCAAATCAATATTCTAAAAGTGAAAGAAACACAGCAGATATGAAGGGCGTATATGTCTCTGAGTTTATTCACGGAGGAGTGTATGATGAAATCTGTGGGTAATCCACACACAACCTTTGTAAAATTAAGTTCATCCAGTACAACCAGATCAGGTACAAGATTGATAATCTTCTGAGCTGCCTTGGATGGGGAGGAAAATGTTGGCTTCCATTAATGGTCCTGCACTGAAAATGGAGTGTCCTAGTTTCTTTTATCATTACAGCACATTCACAAGTTTCAAAATGGAAAAAAGTCTCGACAACTGCACAAACAGCTTTTTTTCTCTTTTTTTTTTGTACCAGGACTCAATGCATAGGATTATACAGTTAGAATACAGTATTTCAACATGTTTTACAAAGATTTATATGGTATAGGAAACAAGAAATAAAAATAATAACTGCACAGCAGTAAGAAAAGTCATTTGTCGAGTATAGATAGTCATTTATCGTACACACTGTTGAACAGCTTAGAAACACAGGGCAAACAAAATGTAACACCGTTGGAACAATTTTGCGCTATATTCAATCTACATAAGGACACCTTTTTGATTTCAGACTAATTTAGAAATGCCAGACATTTTCAAGGGAAACCCAAACACATTGGCCACATTGTTTTACATTGATTTATTTTGGCCTTTTGCCTTAGCCACCAAAATCCTACTAAGCACACGCCACAGACACCCAAAGGAAATGCACACATCAAAACTGCAACCATAAACGAAATCATACTGAAATGTCTTCAGCCTATTGGCACACACATGGCTGCAGCAGGGCATCTAGCATTTTAGACAGCACACATAATATCACAAGTCCAAATACATTGCTGTGTCTATAGCACTATCGTCATTATAATCACCTAGGTTAACAATAGAATAATTTAGAAACAATATATATATATATGTATCATCCTATTTAATAAGGCACATTTTTGGTTAAAGAAAGGCTCTGAAAGAAGCTTCTTGCATCAACTCTGTCAGTGAGACAGGAGTCAGCAGTAAACAACAGCGGAGACAAGGATAGAGTCTGCAGTCGGCATGCAATTAAGATCAAAAGCCTCTCCTGCTGATTCCATTATACAGAGTGCCACTCTGCACTGCGCTGAGTGGGCAGTGCCAAGTGCTGTTGGTCGGGATGCCAGGGTGCCATGCTGAGACAGCAGGCAGGCAGGCAGGCTCGAGGTCTGTGCAAACCTCTCTCTAGCCAAGGCAGGAATCGTTAACATTCTGGGGTCTCTGGAGCTTGTTATGCTCTGTCAACTACACACGTCCATGATCAGATACGGGAAGTACGATCAGCAAAACCAACAATTTAGGGATGAAGCGTGGTGGCGTTTAATGGCCCAACAAATATTCCTACCCTGTCGACACCTCAGCTCTGACACTGACATATCAACATCTCAGTTACTATAACACTTACAGTATGTTCATGATTGAACCTGACCTCCCAAACATCGCACAAAGGCTAAAACCACAGTAATCTGTTCAAAACATACCTTTTTATTACCAACAGCATCTCTAACAGGTAATTAAAATCAGCAACAGGCTATTTCATAGCTTTAGAGGCAGATTGCTTGATGACAATTTGGAACATTACAAGAGTAATACTACAAACAAATGACACTAAAAATCATGAACACTAAAGCGTGATTTATGCATCTGCGTTAAATCTTCGCCGTGGCTACGTACATAGGTACGTGGAGATACGGACCCTACACCGGACCCTACGCCGTAGCCTGCATGCACCTCTCGAAAAATGTAACTATACACTTCGCGGCAACACACGTCGCTCGGTCGTGGCTTGGTAGCGTTGCATTTCCCCCAACTCATTTCCTGGTTCTCCTTCTCCATCAACAACATGAAATCAAGGAGAGGGTTAACGTTTCCTGCTACAGATTTCCCACCGTGGCCAGAAAGCACAGGGGAGACACTTTGTTTCTCTCACTATGACTCTATAGTCGGTATTCGCTCCGAAGCTGATCGCTGTCACTCTCTCACTCGCTCTACCACACACTTCCCAAGCACCCACACATGCCAGCCCTGCTATTCTCTTAAAGAGATTGACGCACACACCAACGCACAAGTATAAACTTCAGGCCGCTTACGTAAGCTACGGCAAAAGCTCGGTGTGGAGCCTCCGCAGAACCATAAATCACGCTTAACAATGCGTGAATCAATTTGGAAATTTCTCTAACATATTGCTGAATTGCTACTGTATTTGAATACATTTAGTGAGCTAATGTAACTGTCAATTGTGGCTCATAGTATTATGGCATTATTGCAGGGCTAATATGAGTGGCATGGCTCCATAGCAGAATGCCAAAGAAAAATATTTGGAAACAGTCAACTGAAATGTCTTAAAACACGTTTGAAATGTCCTTCTGTGCTTTAGTTGAAGTGGAATGTATCATGGCACTGTACAATAAAGGGAGACAGACTGGGCTATTATCGATTTCCACAAGTACAAATGGCAATCCAGCTTGAAGCAAATCTGAGTCAAAAGCAAATAATTTAACTCAAACATTTCTGAAACTACTGGTGACCTGTCAATCATATGAGCCTGTAAATTGCTAACCAGTGTCCTTGTGAGGACCCTTTGGTGAGCTCGGTGAGAGCGCAGGCTCCAGTGTGTCACTGGGTATGGGGGAATAAAATGACAGAAAGCAGCGTCCCTTCGCCCTCACGTCTGACAGTAGGCATCCTGTGTGTGCACACACATTCCCACACATTCACACACACTCAAATCTAGCAATGCACACTCTTGTTCACATGTTGTACTTCACACAGACATCTACGCACACACAGGCTAATAAAAACACTATCCGCACCACAAGGTGAGCCATTTAAAAAGATAATTTTTTTCCTTATAAAGCTTTCCGCATAAAGACTGCACAATAAAAAAAATATATAATACAATTCTTAAAACCTTTTCTACACAGAAAGAAATTGAACATCTGATTATCGCCTGTGACAGTGCTCCACGGAGGGGCTTAATTCTCAGTGAGTGGTCTACCGCACTGCATTGTGGGAGCAATATTCAGTGAAGCAAGAGTGAGCATGCAGACCTTTAAGGTTCGGCAAATGAGCTTTAAGGCGTACCAATGACAGTGTAACCCATTGTTTTCTTCCCTTTTTTGCTCTCTATCTGCATTTAATTAGTCCCTGTTACTCCACAGCAAAGAAAATTGTCCCAGGGCCAAGTTGTACAATATGAGTCCCTTCTCACCTGTCCTTATTTCCATGTTTTATTCACTAAAAGAAGAAATGAGCCCCTGCAGTCACTGGCGGTATCCTACCATTCCCCTTACTCCCTCCCTCCCTCCACTCGTTGGGTTAGAGATCAGTCACTTTGTTTTCCAGGGCGGCTGCTATCTGCTGGAGCCGCAGGGTCAGCTGTTTACTCTGGGCAGCTGGGTCCTCCTCTAGGGATGCGATGATCTGAAAAAGGAATGGAAGGAGAAAAGAATGGAATTAGAGGAGAATGAGGGAAAAGTCGGAAATGATAAGCAAAGAGAAAGAGGAGGAAGAATTGGGCGGTGGAGGGCAGAAGAGGAATGTCAGAGAAGCGAAGCAACAAGGCCGGGGAAGATGGAGAGAGAATGAGCACAGGACAAAGGAAGAAAAAGGGCGGAGAGTGGGAGGAGAGAATGGTGTTATTTGACATCAACAGTCACGTCATATAAGCTGTTGTTGTTTGCAAGCCACACTTAGGGGAGACTGACAGCCCCATTTGTTTATCCAACTTGTTCATTAGGTTTTGTTTATCCCCTTTTCGTGACCTCAAGTGGCAATGCACAATGGACGCTTAAAAATCAATTCCCAGAGCAATTTTCCAATTCACATCCCACAGAAATGCTTTCAATTAAAATTTCATACAATCACTCTTCTGGCATATCAAGAGTGAAGAGAAGAAAAAAAAGAAAAAGCAATAATATAGTGGCCAGTAGTGCATTCAGTGGAATCGCCTCCTTTGGGTGTGATAGGAAAGAGAAGGGCCTCTTACCCCATCATAGTATTTGCTGGCATACTGGTAAAGCTGATGGAGAGCCACTTGTGTGTTCAGTTTGTCTGTGTGAGACTGGAGAACATAAATGACAATTTAAAGGTTAAAGAGAAAAAGTAACAAAACCATACACTGCAGAGTTGAATGAGCATACAATACTTGTTTCTAGGTTTAAAAATAAAAAACTACTACTGTAGAGAAAACTAACCTTTTCAAAGAGCCATGTTATTATTATTAACAATCAGATATTCAATTTATAATCCATACATTTTCCATGAAATAAAACCTGTTTTTTGATCAACATTTTTTCAACATCAACATCAAAAGCTGATGGTCTACCCATGCACAAGGGATTCACAGGAAACTACCTAATTTTATCTCATTGACATTAGCCTCACTGTTAACTGTTCAGTCTCCTACATCTGTGTAAGAACTGTATTAAGTTACTGCTCATGCAAACCAAACTTCTAAGTACTCTCTAGTACCAGTACTCTAGTTCACATTAAAAGAATGCAACTGGAGTTTCCAAATTTAGACCATTTCCAGAACAATCTGCAAAAGAACATGCAAATGAATCTGCATTTCCATCCAATAGTGTTACTATTACTATGGACTATTAGGAGCTGGTTAATTAAAGGAAACTGTAGGTGGAGTTAATTCTTCAGTAGGCCTCAGCCAAGCGTGAAAACCTTTTTGCAATATTTCGTGTTTTCCAAAATTTCTGCGTTTCTACTCAGGTTTTTTATACGCAAATTAAAAATGTGCATGAAAACAGGTGGGTGCAAACACATTTAATGAGCTGTTAGATAAAGAGTTGCAGACACTAAGCTGAGCACACCTCCACAGCAAGGTAACCAAGTGCTCTTGTTCTTGTGAAGGAAACTACTTGTGCAGCATGAAATCAGATCACAGTTGCTCTCGGCAGGATGGAAAATTATTGACGGACTTCTCCATAAAAACCACATGACTTTGTATGGTTGCACTGTAAACAGATACCCAGGTGCTTTTCTGATTTTTTCTGTATTTCTGTTCCAAGTAGCTGCTGAAGGAGTGTTGCGGTACTATTAAACCCTTTACAGTCTATAGTTAAACCTCACTTGCTGTTACCAGGGTAACCACAGCTGTCGCCTAATCAACAAGGACTGAAATGTTAAGGATTATAACTATAGCAGAGTCATCTAGCGGCACAGAAAATGACAGCAGTTTTTCTCACCCGTGACACTTCTGCCAGATGAGTGTTCATGTCCTGATCACTGACGGGAACCATCTGCCTGATGCCCTTATAGTAACTAAACACACACACACACACACACAAGACAAGAGGTGGTATTACTACATTATATTATTGTTATTGACAAATCTTTTAAAATTAGCTTTAAACTGACATGAAAACAAAAGATCAAAACAATATTGTAAGGTGCTGATAGGACTTACTCATCCACCATCTTCTTATAGGTGGAGATCTCCTTTGCATAGAGTAGTTTGTTACTTGGAGAGTCCTAGAGAATACAATTGGACACAACGGGGAAAACAGTGGCACTTTAGATTGATTAACATTTGACATTCCTCTTCTCCTCCCTTTTACTTCTCATGTAATCCACTTTGTTCTCATCTTCTCCGTCTGTTTTCCCATCTTCCCTCTTGCTCTTTCACCTCACATCCTGCCCACTTTTCTCTTCCTCCTCCTTCCTGTTTCCACTCACCCGGCTGAGTTTGTGCTCGCTCTTGGTGCAGGCATCCATGAAGGTCTGGGCGATGACAGAGAGCGAGGCGTCCACCACTTCAGACACGTGGACATCAAATGTGAAGTGGGGATTCTTGAGGATATTCACCCAGAACCGCAGAGGAAGGCTGTGCGGGGGGAAAAGGGCAAGAAAACGGTGCATTATCGCTGTTATTATTATTGCTCCAGAATGGGGGAAAATCTCATCAACCACATTACATCTATGAATTAATTTGTGTCAGAGAGGCATTTCATGTGTGAGAGCACTTGCCTGAGGTGCAATTGAGTCCAGTACAAGATAATAACAGGGATGGAGAAAAGCCTTTCTTGTAGGTGTCAGTTTATTCAGAACAATAACCTCGATTGTCAGTTTATATTACTATTTCATATGATACTGACCTCCCTGAGAATCATTGCTGTTAAATGAAAATGAAATGAAAAATGTAACCTCAGGAGACGTTTGGAATAACAAAAGCGATACGCTGAGCAACAGTCAGTGAAGCTCGTCTTTTCTAACAAAAAGTGATTAGAAATGCTAAAGTAACACCAAAACTTTGACCTTTCAAGTTCTCGTGCAGCTCAACAACCTAAAGCATCAACTTCATAATGAAATGCTCGAGAACGCTCACTACTTTCCCTTCTGAACAGGAAAATGCACGCTCCATACGCTTCTTTCCAACCTCATGTCAGCTTGTGAATTCAAAAGAACGCCCAAAATACTGTAGTTTCCAAAAAGCTTTCCCTGATCGGTGCGAATGCCCCGCCATCTGAGACATGAAGCGCACACCGTGTAAAACTCATACTGGTTTAGTAATATCTCCAGGGGAAAGCTGCAGAGAGAATACAATAGAAGCATAAAAATAGCAATGTTGCTATAATCACAGAATTAAATTAGCTTGGGACATAATTACCATGTTTGTTTGTTGTTGTGCCTCATACACACATTCATATTTAATACATGGCCCTCAGTTGATTTGATAAACAGAACGGGTGGATGCAGAATGTGGTGTGGAGTGTAGCAAGTAATTAAATCGCTCATCTCCTGTCCTTTTGTGGGTGCTCTCTTGCCAGCCTTACGTCAATCACTGGCATCTACATGCAACACGTCGTCTTGTATGCTTGAGCCTTAGCCGACGTGACACTAATTTATGCACTTAAATGTCACATGGGAGCAGGGGGATTGCAAATGCAAACTAAGTGAGCTGAAATTGTGCATTTGTATTCAGCTGTTTCTTAGATAAGTAAGTTTTATGTTTTGGAGAGTTTCTGTATCTCAGGCAGCGGGATATATGGAGGTGCTCAGATTTAGACTGTCTGTGTGTGTGTGTGTGTGTGTGTGTGTGTGTGTGTGTGTGTGTGTGTGTGTGTGTGTGTGTGTGTGTGTGTGTGTGTGTGTGTGTGTGTGTGTGTGTGTGTGTGTGTGTGTGTGTGTGTGTGTGTGTGTGTGTGTGTGTGCGCGAGCTAGTGGATATTTTAATTTAGCACTTTGAGGTAGTTTTCGAACTATCAATAAAAACCGACACACACATCCCTGTGGCCAATAGGATGGGTGCTGGATCAAAAAAATATAATTGAAACAACTTCATACTTCTACTTTCAGAGGGAAATATTGTACATTACTCCACTGCATTAATTTGACAGATATAGTTACTAGTTACTTTTCAGATTAAGATTTTACAATAGGAAATATTTGATAAGCTTAAATACAATATGGTTCCCAACCTTTTTGGTTTGAGACCCTTTACAAAAAAGCAGATGAGTTGTTAGCAGTCCCACCAAAAAAAATACTTCCCCTCTTAACTTCTCAGTCCTTTTTTTTTATTCTTCTGAATATTTGAATATTTCCTCCAACACTAATTCCAGTACATACATTTTAAACTTTGAGATCAGTGTATGCAGGTGTGCAGTACTGTTACCTATTAGTCTTCCAGATATGGATGGTCTCCTCATCCACATTGTTGTGTTTCAGCGCCTGCTCATCCAGGAAGTCAAAGAAATATTTGACAGCTGGTGGCACCACTGCCCCAGAGCACAGCACGCTGCGGAAGAAGTCATCCACAAACTGCTGCAGTGTTCCCTGAAAGGGGCCACAAATAATGTGAGACAGGGCAGAGACAGAGAGCAGTGCCAGACATATCATAGCCCTGAGACATAGCTTTTGCAAGCAACGTGAGTGTATATATTCAGGCTAGTATTTAAGCCCTATCTGTACCCAGAAGCCATCAATTTAAGTTAGCTTTTTAACTGAAAAACATTCCTAATATTGCAAAAAAAAAGAAGAAAAAAAATGCTATTTGCCAGGCTCAGAGAATTAGATAACTACTTAAACATCTGATTGAGTAAATGAGTCTTTGTACCTTGACAGAAAGGAGTCTTGTTAAATAGATCTCTGTAATGGCTTTGGTCATCGACTTGTCCTTTATGCTTCCTCGTTTAGATTTCATCTCATCCAGTTCGTCTGCCGGCCTCACCAAGTGAAACACCTTGTCATCTTCCAACAGAGCATTCCCTGTCAAGATGGAAGAACCGAACTTTAAAACTTTCTTCTAATAATTCTGCTCCTTATTTAGTCATGCACACTCTCACAGAACATATTCACACGATAAAATGGAGAGGTGTTTGTCAACTGAATTTGGATGCAGAGAGAATATCCAAGTAGAAATGCTAAACAATTACTCTGAAATGCAAAATGCACATTAAAAAGGCAGAAGATAAAAGTGCATATTATTTTAGCATAATCTCCAAGTGTGCTATACATAAAACAACATGTATTAGCATGTTAAATGAGAGTGGAGATATGTTGACAAAAGCCCTGGGGAAAAGAAACAAAGGCAAGCATTGTATTCTTAAGTTCACACCTGATCTGTGCTCGTTTCAACAAGTGTGTATTTTTGTGTACAGTATGAGTGTGAGTATTAAGAGACACGTACGCTCTTCATGGTTTTCCTGGTTCTGGTCATAGTTCTGCTGAATGTGAAGCACGCTGGACAAGACTAATGTGGCGTTATCTCGCACCTGGAATGCACATAACAGTCTTTTGTGACAGAAAACACAAAACAATACACACTTACTTCACACAGAATTTAATAGGTACTGTGACTGAGGTCAGCAGTCTCTTTTAGTGCCCCAGAACTAATTCATAATCAATGTGATTGAGTGGACAGCAACAGTGGGTCTTTATTGGGGTATTTACTGGCCATTTTCTTTGGCATCAACCCATTATTGAACCTACAAATACTGTGATTAGCACTTTTCTGACACAACCATGAATCAATGGCTGCATGGCTGTCCTCTGTGAATGTGAACAACTGTGAGACATCAGCAGGTAGGATGAAATAGGAAGAGGAGTACCCAAAAGCAGGACAAGTAGGGGATATTTGCGAGTGACCTTTATTTTCCGAGGATCAATACAGTGCCAAGAAGATTTAGTGGCCTTCTGTCGCCATTGAGAGCTGACAAGAGTAAACCAAGTCCAGGCAATTTCAACTGGCTGGTAGAGAGGAATTAAAAATTGTAGGCATGTTGCTATGCAGACGAAGGCAAACAGTACAAGATAAAGGCTATGAAGTGCTTTATTGTATGTTTGATTTATGCTCACACAGGTTTGCCACTCAGCTTGGCAAAAAGACTGGAAATAGGATAACAGCTAGTCCGGTTCTTTCCAACTGTAACATTATATGCCTACCAGCACCTCTGAAGCTCATTAGTTAAGAGCCAGGCTGGCTAATTCCTCATTTCCAGTCTTTGTGCTAAGCTAACTAACCAGCGGCAGCTTCTAATTTAACAGACATGTTAAAGTGGCTTCAAACTTCTCATCTAACTCTCAGCAAGAAAGCAAATGAGAATTAGCTAAATGTTACTATTCCTCTTAGAGCTGACAAGAAATAAGGAGAGAGAGAGAGACAGAGAGAGAGAGAGAGACAGAGAGAGAGAGAGAGAGACAGAGAGAGACAGAGAGAGAAAAGCAAAAAGCAAGTGCACAGTATACTGCCAGATTGTTTTAATGAATGTTGGCATGTTGTTATCATCATGCAAGTCAGAAAAACACTGTTTCTACACATTTACCAATGTCTGCACATTGATTGCAGTCTTTCAATTATAAATAGCTCCCTGGAAACCAGCCATGTTCCCCAATCTTTTCAAACATGTAGTAGTCCAGTCACTCTAAAAAAAAAAAAAAAATCCAGATCTCTCAGTCCTCAATTACAAAAAGTACTTTATAACCAAATATTGTTCTATGTGGCTCAAAACTGCATTGATGAAAAATTCTAATCTGGTTTCAGAGCTCTTCAAAGTACATAATCTACATTACTGAGAATAACTAATGACCTCCTTCTAGCTGCTGACTCAGGTAACTGCTCCGTCCTCTTGCTCCTAGATCTTACTGCCGCCTTTGACACCATATATCATTCTACTCTCATTCACAGATTAAACCAATGGTCTCTGGATCTGCTTTAAAATGGTTTTCTTCATTAATGCCCATAGATCTTTAAGTGTCTCCATTAGCAACTCATCTTTTTCTCACGCCCCCATGTCCTATGGCTTCCCCCAAGGTTCCATACTTCGTCCAATCCTCTTCTCTATCTAACTGCTACTGCTAGGCCACATTATTCAAAGGCACAACATTTATTTTCCCTGTTATGTGATGTTATGATATGCACATCTACAGTATGTGATGATATGCAGATCTACCTCCCCCTAGAGCCTTACAACTACAACAAACTAACTGACCTCAATAACTGTCTTCAAGACATCAAATCCTAGATGGCTGCAAACTTTCTCCAGCTCAATGAGAATACAATTTGAGTTATTTTATTTGGACCACAGCATGTGACCAACAGTATTATTCCTTATCTCAGCCCATTGGCCCCTCTGTGAAACCACATGCAAAAAATCTTAGAGACATATTCGATTCAGGATTGAAGTTTGACAAGCAAATCAAACCGGTAGTTTAATTAAGCTTTATGCAAATATCATCCAAACTCAGGTCAATTCTCTGTACTTCTGACTTGTAGAAAGTCATCAACGCCTTCCTACCCTCCCACCTTGATTATTGCAACTCATATTTTCTTGTCTTGTTTATCCTGTCTCAAAATAGTTCAAAAGGCAGCAGCAAGAGTTTTGACAAGGTCACAAAAAGAGGGCACATTACTCCAATTCTTGCCACCCTACACTGGCTGCCTGTTAGCTACAGAATTGATTTTAAAATCCTGATGTTTGTTTTTAAGGTTTTAAATGGTTTCGCCCCCTCTTACATTAAAGAATTCCTTCCCTCATATCACACTGTCAGAGATCTGAGATTGTCTGACCAAAGACTTCTATCTGTCCCAAGATCCAGGACTAAGTATTATGGGGACAGGGCTTTCTCTATCGCCGCCCTACAACTATGGAATTCTCTTCCTCCTACCATCAGATTCTCCCTCACCATCAACTCTACTGATAGCTTTTAACTGTGCCTAACTTCAGCAGCTCAGGTAATTCTGTGGCCTGTGTCATTACTAATATTATCGTTACCATTTATCATTACTCGTTTTTTTAATCTCTTCTACTGTGTTTGTTTCCTTCTTTTGGTATTGCTTTCCTGTGTGTTCTGTAAAGCACTTTGGATCAACTGTGTTGTGTGTAAAGTGCTATATAAAACAATACAATTTGATTTGACTGGCGGTAAATTGTATAGACGTTAAGTATTTAACCGTTTTGTGTTAATTAACCTACAAGAGTATCAATCAAAGAATCATATGATGTCCGTCAATGTGTAAATGTGCAGCATACATAGATTTCAATAGATGTATGGGCTCAGTCTCTGACTGAAATGGCGTGAAAATAGGCAACCCAATTCACATCCACACGCCCACATACAGCCATTTACTTCCCCTGTGCCTCCTCACATCCCTTGCTATTTTAAGGCTGCTTTTTTTAAATAGGTTTCATCAAAATTTTGTCAGTACTCACGTTATAGTGTGCCAATGTGTTGATGCGCTTCCACCTGCCCTCTTTCTGGGAAGTTAAGTCCAGATCTGACAAAATCTGCCCTGTTGAGCCTGGGCGCCACTCTGTGGTGAAGGCAGGGAGAGAAAGTCAATTAATTATCTCTCCTGAGATGACGTGATGTGACACACTTGAGTTAATTTTGGCTGAAAAAGTGACAGATCAGTATTTTTTGAATGATTTAAATCTATTTCTAAACTGTGCACCCCAACATTTTCAATTTAGAAAAATCTGACACCACTGCTCAACACCATCTGTGACACATGATTCATTTACAAGTACCACCAAATATAAGGGGGTTATCTTTCTGATTCACCATGAAAGAAGATGGATCTTTGCTTATCTAAAATGTATAAAAGGAATGAGATTTACAGCCTGCGTGGGAATAAAAAATGGCTTTGATGTTGAAAAATGTCTATAGAGCTTTTGCCTTTTAACTCAGTCCCCAAGGTTTCTGACTACAGTAGCGAGCAGAACTTTGTTTAGAGATGAAGGCTTTCTTCATGTTGCGGATGCTTTTTTAAATTCCACAGAGACAGAAAGAGAGAGAGATCACCTTCAAAATAATCTGTTAAATAAAGATAGAATGAAATACATAATCAATTATCTATTTAGACAAATGCATTGTGATTTAATTAAAAAGGCATTTCAGTCAGGACTGAAATACAGTAGCATCTCCATTTTAACATTCTCGCCACTCCCTGTAAACCTTACATTATTCATCATTATTAGACGTTTTCTGCTTCAGCTCTTCCTCCTCTCTCTGGCCCTATACTCACCCAATGTGACACTGTCGACCTTAGGCCGCTGGGAGTATGGCAGGTTCCTGTACACCTGCTCTATGATCTTCTCTTTCACCTGCGAGATGGTGTCACAGCTCAGCACCTTGACGGGCGTCACATCTGGACCTTCGCCCTGCACCAGCACTTGCAGGGTCTGTTAAACACAAACACACACACACACACACACACACACACAAAAATCAAACACCATGTGAGAATATAGCATGTGCAATATACGTGCACCTATGCACACAAATGACAAATATTCAGAAATAGTCAAACATGGCCAGAGCACCCAGCCACCCACACACACACACACACACAAAAAGACTGAGTCTCTGTCGGGAGGTTGTCGTCATGGCAACCAGGCTTATGTAAGTACACACACACACACACACACACTTTCTGTGGCGACACCTGAAAAGGACTCCTGTCACCTTGGCTATCTAATGACCAAGGCGCAGCGGGAGCAAACTCTGATCCACCTTGCCTCCCACATTCAGTCACTCTGTCAGAAATAACTAAATGACCATATGACAGATTCAAACAGGGGGGAGGCGATAGCAACCTCATAATTCTGTCTGCATTTGAGGTGAATGGGAAGAGCACGCTGTGAATAAAAGCCAATAGGAAACACTGTCTGCCTGTGAAATCTAGCTCATCACGTTTTTTCCTCCTTCTGTAATTCAATCATAGAAGGCGATCCATCACGGCAGGAGACGTGTAATTCAGGCTAATTTGGTAATTGTCCTCGACAACATTACCCATGGGTCTTTTTATTTGTGCCGTCTTTAACAGAAAACAGCTGTGTTCACATTATCTTCCATTATTAAAACACGATACCAAAGCGAGACACACAGTCTTTTACTAACTTCCGTAAGCTCCTCAAATTGATACAGAGCAGGTGCAGGTTGGAAGGTCGAGGAGAGGTAATGCAGGAGGCTTGTACTCTATACTTGTACCGACTTGTAGTACTTTCATCTGAGCCATGCATTTCACTGCTATATTGGAATGTGTTGCCTGTGTCGTTTTCGAGCCGAGAACATTGACACTGAAAATGGATGTCACACAAAAGCGGGGAGTCGCCTGGGGGATTGTTGGTGGTTACCATGGTAACAACACTGTGTGTGTGAGTGTGTGTGTGAGTGTGTGTGTGTGTGTGTGTGTGTGTGTGTGTGTGTGTGTGTGTGTGTGTGTGTGTATCACACTGTGTAGCTCATCAGGCACAAAACACCACGCAATCTCAAAGCAGTGTGAGCAGTTTTTCTGACACTGAGTTTATGAGTGTTTGTGTGGGGTCTTTTTGTTTTTGTGCGTGCGAGTGTGTGTCCGCCCATCTTACCAGGACAGAGTACTCTACATCGTCGCCCAACAGGCCTGTGTCGTTGAGGGTGTACTTGGCTTTCTTCACTCTAGCGTCAACAGGCCCTTTCTCAATCTGGTGCTTGATGGCTCGGAACAGTTTGTACAATGGCTCGCCTGCAGAGTCCTAATACACACACATGAAAACACACACACACACACACACACACACACACACACATTTAGAAGTTTTCTCAGATGTTATCAAGGAGCTAATTGTTGTGATTAGCAGTTCAGAAGACAGATAAGTGCACATTATCAATACAGAGCACTAATGAAAGTTAAGACTTTCTTTGAAGTCTTAACTTTCATTTGATTAGGTAATCAAATGGGCCATGTATTTTCAATGATTAGGTAACATATTACATTTGATACATTTCAAGTGACCATAAACTCATGTTACCTTCAAAAACTGGTAAAGGCAGATAGACATCCAGTTGCACAGCATCCTCTCCACCACAGTCTCTGACCTGGAAAAACACATTAGATGGACAGTTTTTAATGTCACTGTAAGAATACAATTAATACAATTCTGAATCCATAAGCTAAGAAACCCTGAGAAATAATCACTACTTGGCCACAATATATTTTGCTGTACACATAACATTTTGCTGTACACATATAACGTATTTTGTAATATGTTATATGCATTTATTATATTTTGTGTTCAAATCTGTGTACTGTGATTTACCTAGCGAAAGTTGAATGACAGGTAATACTTATTAAAGGCCATTTTCATTGTATTCTGTTGAAAATGTTGAAATACTACTTTCTCAAGCCTGTCCATCTACATAATGTCAGCAGGGGGAAATGTCTGCACAGCTTGTCAGTAACAGGATATTTTAATTCAAAAATCATGTCAGTGGTCACTTGACGGATCGCCCATTCTAATGTCACATATCCACTGGTGGCGCCTGTTGTTAGCTGCTAGCATGCCTAATTAGATGTCTTGTATATAAGGGGGCTTGTTTTGGCACAATGGCCTATTCAGCATAATGAGCCTCTCCATTGGGGGATAATTAAGATGTGTACTTGCATAACAGCCGGTCACAGCGTGCCTAGGCACAGCAGACAGTTCAGATCACATAACCGAACTGTACTGTCAGACAAGTGGGTCCTGCTGAGGGGGGAGGGGCTGCCGTCAGAGGATGATATGACCTTGACATGATGATTTCATTGGAGGAGAGGGTGAAGAACAAAGAACGCTAAAATTGGAGATTATTTTCTGAAGGCTATTTACTTCGATCAAATTAGGCAGCTGAATGTTTACAGACGCCAATACAACACAGGAATTATGAGATGTTGCCTTGGGAGTAAACAAGGAGCAATTTATTTTATGCAATATCGGAGAAAAACATTTGCCGTATTTGGCAAGATCCTAAAATACCAATTATTTTGTTATGATAATAAATTATAATGTCATGCCAATCACAATGTTATTTAAAAATATTTTTTAAATGATGCACATCTAATTGTTGTAATGTCTCCTATCGGTGAAAAGGGCAATTATTAGTAGAATAGAATAAAATAGAATTTGGGTCAGGTTAGCTGCACGTGATTTATAGTTCAGTTGATGAGAGCTGGTCTGACTATGACTGAGAGCTGGATCATATTCATACAATAAAACATTACAAAAAAATCATTTGTTTATTAGAAATACCCATTACAAAAATGGTTGGTTGGTGATGGCGCAGTGGATATGACCCATGCCTTTGGTGTGGGAGACCCAGGTTCGATTCCCACTGTGATACATTAACCAATGTGTCCCTGAGCAAGACACTTAACCCCTAATTGCTCCAGAGGCGTGTGACCTCTGATATATAGCAATTGTAAGTCGCTTTGGATAAAAGCGTCAGCTAAATGACATGTAATGTAAAAAAAAAAATCATAGTTCAGGATTATGCTATAAAGCAACCTTCAGACAGCCAATATAATTTGACTTATGCATTCAAGGCAATCAAAAACAGTATGGACAAGAAGAAATTCTTAGCCTACGCCCCATTGGTCAAGAGCTATAGGATAAGAAGATGAAGGGGAACCGCAAAAGAAAAATCACACAACACTTTGTGTTTGGAGGAAAAAAACAGAAGGAGAAACAGGAGTAGGAGGAGAAACAGAAGGAGGAGGATTGGAATAGATCAAGCAGCAGTCTGGCTCGTGATCGTGGACTACAGTAGTCAGTGCAAAATTCAACAGAAAACATGGCAAAAGAATGAAACAGTCCACCGCCTCTTGAAGTGAATCCCAGTCCTCCTAAAATGGTTAATTATACTGCTGCCAGGGTTTAGATATGGAGTGCTTCTGATTATAGAGCTGAGAAATAATGACATCTAATGATCTCAGGGCAAAAGTTGCTAAACAAGACTGCATCCCCGATAGCTGTACTCAGGAAAAGTGGTAATTTGAAATAAGGCTAATAGTGGCAATCTATCCTGTAGATGTAGAGATATTTTACGAGATAAGTGCTACTTAAACCTGCTAGTTGCGCTTAATGAAAAGTTTGGGATCACTAAAGTCAGTAGGATTCATACTGAACGGAACATGATTGTCTGTAAAAACTTTCATGGCAATCCATCCAATAGTTCTTGGCATATTTTAGTCTGGACCAAAGTGGTTGACCGACCAAAAGACCTACATTGCCATCCTCAGCAGTACAGAACTTCTTAGATATTAAACTTGCCACTGTTTTGGCATTGTATCTGACTGCACCAGTATCTACTGAGCAGCAGCACTGAGTTGCTCCTCACTCACCTGCGCAGCATGAGTTTAGGGTTCTTGCTGTGGACGTATTCCTCCATCAGCTCCAGCAGCAGTGTTCTCATAATGTCGGTGTAGTATTCTAGTTTCCCATGCAGAGCCACGGTCAGCAGGGAGGCAAAGTACACCTTGGCCCTGGCGTTGAAGTCATGACTGCGCTCCAGGGTACGGATAAACTACAAACACACCAACACACATTCAAGGAAACAGGAAAAAGACAAGCTAAATTATCATCCTCATGAAGCCCACACACACAAGCACACACATAAGCACACACACGCATGCACGCAAATCCAACCTAATATGCTTTTAAATAATCAAAAGCCTAATGCTTGTGAAAACAATTATCAAGGTAATTCAGTTATGCCTTGTAATATATTGTAGCTAAGAAAAGATACCAATCCTTGGAAGAGAAATTGCCCACACATATACAGTTAACACATTTGACTATTAGGAATCTTCACACGTCTCCTCTGCTATATTTTCTGCTTCTCACTTCCAATACTGTACTCTGCTAACTAAGACATCACAAAGTCCTTAAATCAATTGAAGAGAGCCTTTATAATAGAGATAAAGAGCGTTACAGTGTATTGACTTTGGTTACGGCAGATTTTAAAAGCTATCATAGAAGTAATTACAAGTTTACCCTTAGTAACTAAGGAAAGGGATGGTATGATTTTACCTTTTTACTATTATTCGCAAATCCTCTGAAGAAACCTGCTACATTTTAGGAGGATTGCCTGCATGCATAGCCACAGCCTGATATAACTCTAGGCTCCGTGTCATAGACCTCTAGCCTGGTTGACACCAGATCCTTCTCAGTTGTAACTGAAAGTGGGTCTGGGGAAGGTTCATTCAGAGCTCATTTCCAAAGGAGTATTACCAACGGACGCCGCTCAAAAACCTCTGGGCGCAATTGGATAGTCCTTTAACCAATCAGACCAACATAGCAGCGACAGCGGCATCAACGGGTTGCTGCGCTTTGGTGGCGGTCATGTTGAAAGTAAACAAAAAGCTGCTTGCCGTCGCTGCGCTATCGTCATTGTGTAAAGCCCGCCTCAATGGTTGTGATTGGTGCCTCACTTTGGAAACATTGGAAATGGGCTTGAATGGGCTCTTGGCCAGACCGACTTGCAGAGCAAATCTCAAATTTGCCAGAAGTTCATCAGGGTTTTCGCAGGCTAATAAACCTCCATTGTGGTCCAAATACGGTTACAGCACATAAAGAGCCATATTGCTGCATACTTCTTCATTATGATGAACAAGGCTAGGCAGCTAGCGGATCAAGGAGAGATGCCTACGATTTAAGACAAAAATGAAATTGCACTGAAATCATTCAGGAACTCATAGTGCACCTTTAACCTAACCAACCCAACCAACAAAGGCAACAAGTACTAGCCAATCGGAGGCATGACGTCGCCATCCTAGGAAACTAAATTTGACATACTGTACATTAACGTGCTTAACGTGTTAGTATGCTAGCATTGGCTAATTAGCACTAAACACAAAGTACAGCTGAGGCTGATGGTGTTGCAGGTATTTGGTCATGAACCAAAATACTTAACAAATGTTTCAACCTGATTATGGCTATATGTTAGGGGATCATCAAAGTTACAAATGATTATCCTGTGGGGGACATGAATGTCACCACATTTCATCTAATAGATATTTCACTCAGAAGCATGCAAAAACTGATGTGAGATTTAAGTTTCATGCATTACTCGCTTTGTGAAGCTCTAATGTTCAACACCTTTACAGCGCTGCTGTAAACTCTGTGTATGCAGATGTTATCAGTCTGTGACCACATCTGATTCACTCATGTGCAGTATAATTACATTAATGAGGAAGGTCTTTGAGTTCAGGAGGTTGGAGAACTGGTTGAGCGCCTGAGTCACTGTGGCCCGTCGAGCCTCTGGGATGTTGAGCTTTCCTGTGATCATCACATCATTGGCACCGTCTTTCGAGGGCAGGAAGAAGACACGGTCGGTGTAGGTTTTATAGTCCAGGAATGGGATTCGTCCCTCGCTCAGTTCGTTAGTGTGGTCCTCCATCTCGATCATCAAGTCTGCGAGATCAAAACAATTTAAAAAAATAGTACTTTGTTCCTTTTTGATAAGCAGCTTTTCTCATTTTTGTGCTGCTCTGTGTCGAACATTATGGCAGAGAAGGGAGAGCTTTGCCTGGAAAATAATTTCAGCTGTGAAAGATTGTTTTCTATTACAGTTACTGCAAAACTGCTCCTCGTAATGATGATAACATGATGTTAAGCAGGAGAATTTATTTAATTCACTGCAGTACAATACATCAAAGAAATGTAATTTAGAGCTATGAAGCACTTCATTACTTTATAGCTTCTTAGAAACACTGATCCTTTGAGGGTAATCAGCAATATTGCTGAGCTTTTGCACAGCTGCACTGTTTGTACCTGTGAATTCTTTCTTGCAGCGATCCCGTACGCTCTCTTCCAGATTCTCAAGCTGATGTTTTACCTTCTCGTACTCCCTCTCCGCCTGTTGACTCTTTCTCCTGAACAGATTAAACACAAAAAACACATGCGTCATGAAAACAAAGTTTGGGAAAGGAAAGGTTTTTAACTTCTATAATCATTTCCAGTCTAATTGCTGTTCAAGACTCTGATTTGAGTCGGCACAATCGGTCAATAACTTGGCCACAGTCTCACAAAAACATCCCGTTATGACTCGGTCACTGCAGGTTTGTCGTTCCTGATGTATATGTTTTATGAATATTTAGCACGAAGTGAGAAAGTTTAACTGATCCATCATCGCCTGTGTTTTTTGGAGAACCTCTAGGATGCATAGACTGAACTCGTCAAATTAAACACAGTATGTATGAGGAGGATAAGCTATAGCGTTTGTAAATAGGCCTTGAAAGTATTTTTTTTACTTCTTATTATAATTGATTCTATAATATTTTATGTATTTTTATATTTACTGTTTTCCTTCATTGTCTCTTTGATGTGTTATTTACTTATCTTATTATATTTTAATATGTCCCTTACGTTTTCTACTTGACGTTTTCTTTAATGGAGCCTCCCACATAAGCTTTTCACACATTTGTACGTGTCTAATTGTATTTCTGTTCGGTTATTTGAGTTTATAACAGTTTGTTGTAAAACTGGGAGTTACATGTCTCCGACATCTATTGACCCTGAACATAAGTAACATCCCCTTCAGCAAACGTGCAAGCCCAGTGTTTGGCACTTCAATACTTTTCTACATATTGGGTTTTAACAAGGCCAGAAGAAAAGGAAAAAAAAGTATTTCAAAGAAAAATGTATCTTTGCAATTATTGTTATTATTTGTACACAAACTGCAGAGGAGATCTGTGGGATAAGTGGGTAAAGCCAATTTTGACAAAACACAAGGATAAAGGGTTCACATGGAAAAAGGCTGGGGCTGGGAACTACTGGCATAAAATATATAAAATATTGCAGGTTTGTAAGTTTAATTTTAGCTGGGTGATGTTTTTTGCTAAGCAAACTACAAACAATGCTTTTCTTGGAAGAAGGTATTTAAAAACGGTGTTAAAGAATAACAGTTAAAAAGGCCTAAAATTAGTATTATGTGACATTTAACTGTGAGGTCAAGAGGTTTCTACAGCTTCTCTACTCTAAAAATACAATTAGAAGTAGTTAGATTGTTTACAATGTATGTGACGTTAGCCTAAAATAGCTTAACTTACCTGTAGCAGTAGACAGAGATAGCGATGATGAGCAACATGGGCACAATGACAGCAGGGATGATGATGTAGAGTGACAAATCATTCTTCTTCTCGTACTGCACCGAGCCGACCACCCACTCCCCTTTCCCAAACTTGATCTGTGGATAAACACAAAGAGAGAGGGAACCTTATTATTTGCACAAGCTCTTGACATTTTAGCCATAGATTTATTCAGGTAGGTGTCGATGGTAAAGAATCGACAGCGTTGGAGAGGAAACTGGGACAGAGGAGAATTTACATAATTGCCCACAGTTCAGCTAAAGCAGCTGAAGGACCTTTCAGTATTTCTAAAGTGCTGGGGCTATGTTGAAGTTGGTGGGCCAGAATTAACGAATGCATATGTGTATGGTGTTCGACACTTTATAATCAAGCTTTTTCTATGTAGGTATTCTGTACCTATTATAGTCTGTTAGCGTAATGTCTTCATGCAGCACACAGTCACAGAATTGTAGTCTGGATTGATGACAATTCATTTTTTTTTTAAAGATGTTTTTGCGGCAGTTTGTAGGCCTTGAGAGAACAACTTAGACACGAAAGGGGAGAGAGGGGGAATGAACCGCAGGTCGGAACCGAACCTGCGGCTGCAAGGATTGAGCCTCTGTATAAGGGCACACGCTCTACCAGGTGAGCTACCCAGGCGCCCCAAATTCATTTACTGGATAATTGCTGGAACATCCATCGGATGTCCCTCGCCTTGCAAAACTTCGAGCAAGCAAGCTATTCACTGAAAATGGCTAGTTTTAAAGAAAACTTGGAATGTGAAATAAGGCAGGCCTGCTTGATTCTTTCGGGGAATGGTTGTAAAGATTTACAAAGAACATGTTTATGGTATTTACTATCTAACTGGGACGTTTTGGGACCGATTGGCGGGGATTTGCTATGGACAAAATACACACAGTGGTACACTGGCAATAGCTAATTATGTTAAACCATGTATCCAGCTAATTTAAATAGCTCAAGTTACTGTATTGGGTCAACAGTTAACTTCTTTTAATATTGTATGTGGCGATTTTCTTTTGCCGGGTGCAAATTATCCACTAAAACAAGTTCTTTCCTGAGACAAATTTGCAGATCCACCGTCGCTGTGTCTGGAGCTTAGCGCCGCTCAAGATGATTGTGATTGGTGTAAAGAAATGCAAACAACCTCGGTCGTTTTTTGGTTGTATCCAGGAGTGTATGTCTGGAGGGGCCAGACCTTACTCCACAACGCTGTGGAGACAGGTCTGGCAAGCAAGACTACAGAAATTAAACACTAGCTCACTTAGTTGAATTACCCAAAGGAGAGGTTACAGAATTCATCACAATTGTGGCTAAGCTATAATTAAATGTAATTATAAAAGGGCCTGTAGCTACATGAAAACTGTTCAACCAGTGAAAAAATGGGGTCCCCAGATACAAAAGACATGCCTAGAGAAGTACAGTAAAGATTCATGATGCATGCCTGCTCTCATTTGCAAGTCTGTGTATGTCTATTTAAGTACATTTACTCAAGCAATGCACTTAAGTACAAATTTGTACTCAAGTACTGGTACTTGAGTATTTTCTTATCACGCCACATGTTTGCCTCATGTTTTCAGCTTTGCAAATATGAGGATTTGCTGCTTTTCCTCTTAATAATTAAAATTTATTTTTAATCATTTTGAGGTTTAGACTATTGGTTGGACAAAATAAGTATTTTGAAGGTGTCACTTTGGGCTCTGTGTAAATGTAATTTTTTTACATACCAAGCAATCAGTCAATTAAACGAGAAAACAATCAGATTAATGGAGTATTTTTTACAGTGTTGTTTCGGTCATTTTACAGAATAGTCTGCATATTTCCTCCACCACTGTGTGTCTGCCTGACTTTGTCTTATCTGACCGTTAAGTCCAGCAGCTCGGGCCGGGTGTCTCGGCGGTGCCGTCTGGAGCGAGCGCTGGGCGTGGTGGAAGGTGGGTCCAGAAACAGCTTGTCATCCTGAAGCGTGTTGACCAGACAGGGAACATCGCCCACAAATGCTTGAGCCTCTTTGGCCGTCATGGCTTTGGAGAATCCTCGACCCTACAGGGGAAGATCGACTGTAATGCTCAAAATGTCGTGACTGAATTACATGGAAGAGAAATGAATTACTGCATTGATACATCATCAAATAGACATATTTCCTTTTAGTATTGGATGGAAAGTTTATAACCGCTCTACACTGTTTTCCACTATGAGTGCGAAAAGTAATTAGAAAGATTAAGATTGTATTCATTATAAGTCATTTCTTTCTTAAGTCACTGTAGGCACAGCTGCAGTCAATCCCACAGTTCTGGCATTGCAATATACACTTGAGATTCTGCAGCACACTTCTGTATGTACAGACATGCTTTCAATTAGTCGAATACAGTCTGTAATATAAAAAAAGAGTGAAGTTAGCTTAAGTTAACACATTTCCTGACTAATTTACCTAAAGAGTGTATGCACAAAGAAACTTTTAAAAGGGAACACTATGGAACATTGAAACTGACATAAAGAAGCAGTACGCTATTAAGACAAATCTACTGCTGATGAAGCAATAAGACAATTAACTGATTAGTCAATTGATACAGAATGCGATCTGTACCAGTATCTATCAAGAAAAACTGCCCAACATTCCCTTTTCCAGCTTGTCAATTGTGATGATTGGCTGCTTTTCTTTGTCTTATGTGATAGAAAACTGAATATCTTCTGAACTTTTTGATAGATACAACACATTAACTTTTACTTTTCCCTTAAACTCCTCAATTAATTGGTAAATTAAAACCTCCAATCATGTGATATAAGGAATTAAAAAATAAAGATCGTCTTCTATTTTTAAAAAAATATTTGTTTTTGGTTTTTGCACAAACTCAAACATTTAGGTCCAATATTGGAAACATGGCATGCTGAACATTGTTGTTGGAAGATGTAAAATGATCTAGTAATTCACAGAAACCTTTGCAGAAAAGCAGTAAAAGGTCAGAATATTGCCAAACGCTGGCACAATTCCGAATTGAAAGACCAATGAAAATCATTTAAAAGATTAAAACCTAAAACCCAAAGTTACAAACATGAGTCAAAAGCAAATTTAAACAAGTGCGTCTTCAGCTGCTTTTTAAAAGCTTCAACAGAGACTGCAGAACGTAAGACAACAGGAAGGGCTTTCCACAGGTTTGGAGCTACCGCTTCAAAGGAATGGTCACCTCTAGTATTTAAACGGGTGCGTGGGACAACCAGTAATCCCTGGTTAGAAGACCTGAGGAGCCCGTTAGTCGTGTACGGATGTAGCAGGTCCGAGATATAAGCAGGTGCCTGACCATGCACAGCTGTATAAGTCAGAACAAGAACTTTAAATTGGATCCTGAAGTTGATCGGAAGCCAATGTAATGAGTATAAAATCGGAGTGATGTGCTGGACCTGGTCAGCAGCCTTGCAGCAGAGTTCTGGACCAGTTATAGACGGTCCTGGGACGACTTGCTGAGAAAAGTGAAAATGGAGTTGCAGTAATCAAGCCGGGATGAAATAAAACATGAATGATCATCTCAAGCTCAGAATGCGAAACAACTGCTCTAAGTTTGGAAATGTTTCTTAATTGAAAGAAACATGTGCGGGTCAGTGATTTGATACGTTGATCAAAATACATGTTATGATCAAATATAACAACGATTTCTCAGTTTGGACTGTACTGCTAAAGAAAGGGACCCCAAAAGTAATCAATAAATAAATTATTGATAAATCATTTATTTACATTAGTAATATAAGCAGCTACTACTTTATATAAAAATCTTTTTGATTTTATGTGTGTATGTGTATTTATTCATGTTTAGTTTTCCTTTATTATAGGTTACATTTATCAGTCATAAGTTATATGTGTCATTAACACTATTTTACTTGGATATATATATATATATATATATATATATATATATATATATATATATATATATATATATATGTGTGTGTGTGTGTTTAAGTTGATGTATCATTATTAGTTTTATAATTGCCATTTTTTTCTATAAGTACATGTGTGTGTATGTGTATTTTACCTTTTACTTTCTTTTAAATGTATTTTTTCATGCATGAATGGAAATGTTTATGTATCTAACATAAAAACATATCTTGCAATTGCACTGTAAATTGAGCATCATTTGTTTTTCATTAAAACAAAGATTTACAAAGTAAAAGCGTGAAAATGTGGTGCAGCAACTGCAATTCAGCATCTTTTCCATTTTTATCCTCAAACCAGATAATAACACCATTTCTCTTAATTCCTTTACACTAAGAGGCTGACTTCTTTGTGCAGCATTGAAAAGGACCAGAGCAGCTGGCACTCACAGTGACGATGATGATGCTGGCCTCAGTGATGACCTTCTTGGTCAGCTTGTTGAAGATGGGGTTAGGTTGGTAGTCGAAGGGCTTCAGTTCCTTCTCCCAGTTGTCGAGCCGGATATAGGTTTTAAAGGGCTGGTTCAGGGAACCGTTTACTGTTGGAGACCAAAACTGGATGACCGTGTCGTTCTTCTCGTGGGCTTTCTGAATGTATCGGAGGGAGAGTAAAATGTCATAACTGGACATATACAATACAAGATGTATGTTGGCACGTAACACACAGAAGCAAAACAAGACATGAAGGTGAGTATAACAGTACTTAACATATAAAATATGGGGAGAAAGAAAATCAAACAGTGTTGAGGCCTTTTATCAAAGAGGCAGTGAATTAATGTTAGTGTTTCGGGGGTTGGATGGTGTGAGAAAAAAAAACTGGGTTAGTACAATGGCGAAGGTAAAATGATGCGACTCTTTTCAGTCACTCTATTAAAATCCCAATCTGCCATTGTAGAATAGCAGCCTCTGGTGAATCACAACTCACACTGAGAATACTGTGTGTGACAGCAAAAACCTACAGTCCTACACACAATTTAACATTTCCAAGGACAAGGCAAAAGGCGTAGGCTTTCAGAAATGCTTTGAAAAAGTCACGCAGACCTACAGTAAATCTTGAGACTGGTTGTATTTATTTTTTTCTCATTTAATTCAAAAGTAAATTTGTCCTGTTACATTTCTTTAAACTGTGAACATACAGTAGTTTTGTGCACTACCTGTCCCTTCTGACCATATGTTGCTCGGTGTTTGAAGGAATGGTTCAACATTTTGGGAAATGGCAGAGAAGATTTATGCTACTCTGATATCTGCCTGATAATCAAGAAGCTACAGCCAGCAGCCGGTTAGCTTACACAAAAGCTGGAAATGGGGAAACAGCTAGTCTGGCTCTGTCTAAAGGTAACAAAATGCTGGTAGGCCATTATAAACCAAAGTATTGAACAAATTAAAAGTTTGACTTGGAGTCTCTGTTTATAATTACAATCAAGAGTTAGAGCGTCTTTATACTGTAGCAAAGAAAAACATTGCTGCTTTGAGTCGCTAACCTGACCCACAATGTAATCAACATGCTTTCACCATAAGCCAGCAGCCACAAATATTTGGGTCTAGTTCAGTGGATATACTTAAACCAAGAGAAGCTTATGAAGTTGACCAGCCAAGGCCTTTGAGATAAGACTTTACATTCGCTGCTAGTTTGTGGCAGCCAGGAGTATTTTTAAATCTCTCCTGTCCCCCGGGTAGCAGGGGACCAGGGTCTTGGCCGGGAGTGAAGTGGTGAAGAGTGGCATATTCACATAATCTTCTGCAACCTCAATGCCGGAAATAAATTTAGCCCTTCAAATGAAATGAACAAAATTGCTACTGCTTAACACTGCCCAGTACACTGGAGGGTATGCAGTAGCACGCCGTGTGCCTGGCAATCCTACTTGATTAAGCTGGACGAGGAACTTATAACTTGGCAAGGGTGAAACAGTGGCGCTAATATCTGCAATCTTTCAGGTTTTAAGGATTTATGGCCCAAGAAGTGAGAGGAAGTAATACCGCCTTATGGACTCTCTGATCAGTGGAAGCATGGAGGACTGTTTGTTGGTGAGTGTTCATGCTTGACAGAGTTTGAATGAATCACCACAGTAGTCATGGGCTCATTAGATGAGGTGAAAACAGTGCTGTTACTGTGAGGGGGGGGGGGGGGGGAGGGGGGGGGGAGTGGAAATTCTCTAAGACAAATAATCATAGGAAAACGGGAAGAGTGAACTAAACAATGTTAAATGATGTCTTTTAGAGTATAATCAACAGGCTGATAAATAAGGGGGGGAGGGGGGGATGGAAGACACGCACCTCCTCAAAAGCTTCTGAGTTGTCTCCATGGACCTTCAGGACCGCAGTCTGGATTAGGTTAAAGCCGGAGCCGGTCACCACAATGTTTCTCCCTCCACTAAAACACACACACACACACACACACACACACACACACACACACACACACACACACACACACACACACACACACACACACACACACACACACACACACACACACACACACACACCACATAAATGAGTATATATGAGTATATCACAAAAACAAGCTCATGGCTAGAGTTACTGAAGATGAAAACAAATTAGTTTAGCCTGGGAGCATCGTATCTGTTGTCTGTTGTTCCAGTCTGCGTGTCTGATCACACACGCCCTAGTGCTTTCAATTGCACAGAAAAAAGCAAGGTAACCGTCTAATGCATCAATTTTTCGAGATCATCAAGACATATGGTACAACATCAAAGACGAGCATTTGTATCCCCTTCAGCAAATCAGACGCAAGTATGGGAAATATTCTGCACACATACACAAACAACAGGCAGACTCAGCAACTTTTGGAGGATAAATCATACTTTTAAAAAACTAAAAAGGTTCTTGGCATTAGTAACCTTTATCAAGTTTTCCGACGATAGAAGCTTGCAGGGCTGAGAACAAGGCAGCTGCCTTAAGTGTTCAATATTCCATAACGGCTCAGGGAATAGACTCCTACAGCAGCTTTCCAACAATACTAACAGTGTACTCATGCTAATGGTGCACAGTGGTGCTTTGAGCTAAATGCTAATGTCAGCATGCTAATATGGTCACAATGACAACGCTAACATGCTGATGATAAGCAGGTATAATATGTTTACCATGTTCACAATCATAATTTAGGGTGTCAGCATGCTAATTAGCAATAAACACAAAGTACATCTGAGGCTGATGGGAAAGACATTCGTGTTGCAGGTAATTTGTCATAAATATAAGTATTGGACAAAGATAAATATTGACCTGATGATAGCGCTAGATGAAAAGTCAGGAGATCACCAAAGTAATTACAATTCATTCTTAGGGCAACATGAATTTGCGTTCTAATTTTCATGACAATCCACTCAATAGTCATTGAGACATTTGACTCAAAACTGCCAAATAAGAATCTCAAGGTGGCGCAAGAGTAAAAAGCAAGGTATCATCATAGTTAATGGGATTCATCTCCTTAGAACCATGGCTATCTATTCCAAATTACATGGCAATCCATCCAATTGTTGAGATTTTTCAGTCTGGATTTAATTGGTGGACCGGCCAATATTGCCATCTTTAGAGCCACACCAATAGCTTGGCTAAACATTTAAATCTAAGAGAGAGCATTTTAAAGTTGAGTTCATCTGAAAATACAAAAATATGGCAGTCCCTTCCTAATCTCTATAGCTGCTGTGGCAAACTTCCCAAATCTCTAAAAAGAAGGTGAAGGGTAAAACATGATATGAAATGGACAAAAACATGAAAATAACACCCACCAAATACCACAATTTCCCCTGAATTTTCATTCAACACCATATGTTTCCAAGTATGGTGAAAGCAATATTACAAACACTTTGATTCGAGGTAAAACGCTATTGAATGCTACTTTATACTGACCAGACAAAGCTTTCTTTGGGGTGGTGGTCCAGCATGATGGGATTTTCCAAGAATTGGAAGGCACTTGGGATGGTTGTTGTGGTACTCTTTCCATACCTCACTGTGATAGTGAGAGGGTCGGAGGGCACCTTATCTGTTCCGTATTCCCCTGTCCTGCAGGTGATCTCTTCTCCGAATTGCTCCCTGCAAAGACAAGGACATATCACTTAGGGGTGGAAGAAAAAATGTATACCCTTGAGTATCGCTATATTTTATTTTTCAATACTGTATCGATTTTCAAAAATGCAATATCGATTTTTATTTAATTTAATTTTTAGTTTATGTGCAAAAATATTCACGTACAAAAATATGCATGCAAGACATTGGTTCACGTGTATGTTGTGTTTAAATCCCCTACCACTAATGGCTATGCTGAGATGCACCACTAGTGTCCTTGCCTAACAGTGCCTGACTTTTTGCTAGAAGCTAACAATGTAGCTATGGCTGAACTTTGGCCTACTTCAGCATATACAAATGTGTTCACTAAGAACCTGTGAATCACAATCCCTAACTGGCAGTTTGATTTTCTGTATACTGAATTGTTTACCTAAAGTAAACTTCTTTGACTTTTATGCACATCATGTCTTTTTTTAAATATTAGTTTTTCTAAAATTATACTTTAAAAAAAATCCCAATATATCAAATGTATTGCAATATATTGAATCGTGTATAATATGTATCGTG
This sequence comes from Gymnocephalus cernua, assembly GCA_023631565.1. Classification (NCBI taxonomy): domain Eukaryota; kingdom Metazoa; phylum Chordata; class Actinopteri; order Perciformes; family Percidae; genus Gymnocephalus; species Gymnocephalus cernua. Next base: position 21,200,356 of record CM042431.1, on the reverse strand, counting down.
ATACTTATGGTATCGCCAGATTCTTGTCAATACACAGCCTTAATAACATTAACTGGCTGCAGGAGTGAGGGTCGCACAAGGTCCCTGTGCAGTGGAAGGCAACATGGCAGCAGCTTGGCAGCTTGTTAAATCCTGGCTTTGCTGCTCCTCTAGCTCGTTATTTTAATGTTACCTCTGCCTAAAATGTCACCATGGACTGGGTTTGACAGAACACTGGTGGTCACAACAGCGAAGGCAAATGGTAAGAGAAAAAGAATCCTGCTTATGACACCAAAGTTAAGGTCAATTCAATTTTGCCGTAGGAATGTAAAAAAAAAAAGAAAAAGAAATCAATTTATAGGCTTCAAAGTGTGCATACTGTAGAATTTGCATAAAATACAATGTCTGCATAACAAGTAGCACTTATCAACTGACAAGACTGGATTGAAAGAGAATTGGGCTTTGGCTTGAATGACAATTAATAAGGAAAGAAGTCCTTACACAGTGCAATCCACCCCACCGATGGTAACCTGGACATCATCCATACTGCCTGTGTTCAGAAATTGTCCAGAAATTGTAATGAGGGTGCCCCCAGCTTTCGGACCTCTTGAGGGTTTCACCATCTCTGGAATTGGGTCCTGATGAGGAGGGAGGCGGGGTTGCAAGATACAGCATGAATACATACTCATATTTCCCCTGCAAGGATTTACATGCACACACAAGCTCCAACCCATAGGCTCACTCTCACACACAAGAACAACACACACAATGCTGGCATATACACACATATTTCCTCTCACCCTCCTTGATCTCCAACTCTCTATTAGAAACGTTTGCGCACGCACACACTCATACAAGCACCACATCTGCCTCAATTTGCTTAGCAAACAGTTAGGCGGAGCACTCCCTTGTGGGGAAGTTTTAGCAGAGCCAGAGATATGAAAAGCCAGTTTAATACTTTAACAGGCTACAGCGTAGCTACTGTATTTGCGAGAAAAGGGGGGCTACTGCACAGCATCTGGTTAAAAAGGAATGCATACACACTCTGGCTTATCGTACAGTACCATTGTAATGTGACAGCATCTAGATGCTTAATTTACCAATACATTAGGATGTTGTATTTGTACATTCCACATAAATGACATGCCCTTGGATTGTTCTGATAAGGGGCTCTCTGCAGTTAGGAAATGGAAACATAATAGAGACCATAAAACATCAAATCAGCTGAAAGCTTTTGCATACGTAAATTTTTTGGTACGCCTCCATACTGAGTACGTGCAGCTAAGGAGAGAGAGAGAGAGAGAGAGAGAGAGAGAGAGAGAGAGAGAGAGAGAGAGAGAGAGAGAGAGAGAGAGAGTGAGAGTGTGTGTGTGTGTGTGTGTGTGTGTGTACAGTAGTGTGTAGGGGAGAGTATTTACCCTGTAGGTGAAGTAAATGGAGGAGGTTCCTCTCTTTCCCCCCTTCACCTCCACCTCCACCTGGCCCCAGGTGTTCTTGGGGTCAACAGGGCCGATCTCACACACCACGCTGGACAGGACAACGGAAGGAAAAGTGAGAAAATATTTAAAGGGGAACTATGCAGCTTTTTTTTAGCTTAATTTACCTTAACTGAACAGCTTTGGAGTCATTGGAATGGTTATACGACTTTTTCGAGTTGAATGGTGGTCGTCTCGCTACGCCCTAGTGAGCCTGTGAGCGGAAAAAACAACCTTGCAACTTTCGACTGGCGAGCCGCCGGCCTCAGCGTCAGGAAGTATCACGTGATATCAGGTCTCGCAATGTAACGAATTGCTTCACGGCACTGCACACAATCACCCATTCAGGAACCAGCTAACAAGGTAGCGATGGAGTTTTTCACACTATCGTCATGGCTGAGCCGGCAAAAAAGAACCAGAAAGCTAGGAAAGCATTTTTCAATTAGTCTTCTGATTAAATGAATTCTATAAAATGTCAAACAATTATGAAAAAGGCACAACACAATATCCTGGAAACTCAAGGTGAGGTGAATATTTGATATGTTGTTGATACGTTTCTTGTTAATGAACTAAGCAATGAACTCATTAACTCTATGCAAGACCTGTATTGCAGATTAATGATCAACCAGGTTTGTAAAAACGCTTTTGAAAATGGGATCAGCATTTCTGAACTTAAACAACTTCCACAAATCAAAACACTTGTCTGTACTACTTTGACTTCCAGTCTGGAGCTGCGCCAGTGGAAACAGACAGATCAGCATCTTTGTCCCAATGTATCCATCCAAATGAGCTTGTTCTGAATATTACAGATATTGGCAGACAAATTAGTATTGTGTCTTGTTTTAGTTAATTGGAGTAAGTGGTGAAAATAACTGAGGTAATTAAAAAAAAAACAAGAAGAAAAAAGTAAAAACTGGTTCATCTGATGACTAATAAGCAGATATGAGCGCAGTATGATTTTTTTATGCCAGATTGGCTGCTTCTAGTATCTTAAAAATGTGTCCCTCTGGGAATTTTGGCACACAGCATTGTCTGGAGTTTCCTTGGAAACATGTGATAAACCAAACACGTCTACGTCCTCAGGGAGAATGTGTTGCAAATGAAAGAGGTCAGCATAAAATGGCAAGCCTCATTCGGGCTAACAGGTGGGCCACGAGCAGACAATTAACAGCTCCAACGGTGACGTGAAGGAATGAAATATCACAGTGGAAAACCTGTCAAATCTAAAAAACAACATGTTGTAGACCATGGAGGACAACTAACAACAAGATAAAGACTACAGCAGGCTTGTGAGCTCTAGTAGTGGATGATTTAAGGGTGTAAAAACAGTCCATCTGGTCTCATAAATCCTGGTTTATGCCTCATCATGCAGATGGTGGGGCAAGAATTTGTCATAAACGTGGATCCGTCCTGCCAGGTGTCAACAGTTCTGGTTTGTGGCTGTGGGGCAACGATGTGGATGTTTTCTTTTTCATAGACCATTTGTGTGACATGAACACTAACCGCCAAAAAGCTGTGGCAAATGGGTGTGATGCTTTATACACTTTATTTATCGGACAGCCGTAGTTACATCAAAAGTAGGTAAAAGTATCCAATATTTCAATATTTTAGAGAAAAGTTCAAAATATAAATACAAATTTATGTAGCAGAACTTAGTTTTTTTTTCTAATCATCTCACAACGCCAGACTGTATAAAGAGTGGCTCCACCTCGACCAGCTACAGCAGTAAAATGCTACCTACACACTAATGCATCAGAATTAACAATCTAATGTAATATATAATAATATATCAGCTTGATTTTTGTATATTTTACTGATTTCTGTACTTACTTCTGTACTTATACTTTTACTTGTAATGCAGTATTTCGACATTGTTGTATTGGTACTTTTACTTAAAAAAGAACATTTCTTCCACCACTGCCATTCAGATCAATACAGTGGCAAAATGAGCTAATTAAAACATGCACTCTGGTGACCTCAAGGAAAGGTGAAGCACTTTAGCTGATAAGGTATTCAGAAGAAAATTACTTTTTTGTAAACCTGCCCAGATGCAGTTTGACCAACAGTGTGAGACAGTGTGTGTGCTGCTACTGCTCATATTTTTGCATAAATACATCTCAACAAATGTGTAAGTATTACCTTGTGGAAACGGAGTACTTCTCCTGCCGATGGATACAGGGCACCCCAACCACGCTTATGCTTTTAATGTCTTCCTTGTGGATGCCGAGGTTGGAGCCCCGGATGGTGATGGAGATTCCTCCCTGCAGGGGGCCGAAATGAGGGATGATCTGGATGGGGAGATACAGTGGTGGGGGAAGAAGAAAAAGAAGAAGAAGGGATTTGAAATTGATTTAAACCGATTAGTTGTGCAATAAGAAGGTACAAGAGATTTACACTGTTTAAGTCCACTGAATAGTTTAAGTGTTTAATATTTAAGGTCATGGTTGAAAATTACATCCACGCTGTATGAGCCATGTTTGCATGTGTGTGTTAGTGTATTAAAGCCTGAAACTGATGCTGGATAATTAAAGCATTTGATCACAATATATGGGATGATGTTCTAACGATGTTCGAACGATGTAAACGCATAACATGAACAAACATTTCTATGATAAAGATATTTTACAGTTGCACCAACAATTAAGTGAGCAAAGAAAGAATTGATCCAATCTAGATGTGCAGCAGATGAGCTCAACACGGCCTCAAAGAGAAGCAGACTTTAAATTCCTCAGTCGACAGAAAGTGGTGAGGCTAATAAAGTGCTCCAATCAATAACACAATCACCAAAGTAGCTGCCTTTTCACTGCAAGGCATAAGCCTTCCATGCAGTTAAAAGGTGAACATAAAGAGATGACAACACTGTAACTACTCACATCAGTAATCTGGGGATCGGGGCACTCTGTGTTGTAAGGATCCTCGGACCCTTGCTGGTCAGGATTGCACAGCTGCTCGTACACACACGCTCTCTGCTTGGCACACCACACACACCTGTACTTTGGGTCTGCGTTCTTACAGAGACTACAGTCCTTCCTCCCCATGGAGCAGTTGTACAGGGTGACTGTAGGGGAAGTAGTGAGGGGAGAATGCATTATACTTATTTTCTTATACTTAATAAAGGTCTTGCTTTTTATGCATGAATGGTGAGACATCTACGTTCGTGTATTCTACTTTACCTGATGAGGAAAATGTAAAACAGACCTCACGATCACTTCATATTTGTGAAAACATGTTTGGTCATTCATTTTCAATTTAAGATTAAAGGCAGCTTCCTCAGTCCCACACTGGGACTAGCAGTGTACACACATGGCATTAAAAATAAGGTCTCCACATTAAAATGTAAGAGAGTATACCGTTCAGCGTGCTGTCCATCTTCTTGCCTGACTCCTTGTCCTTCACATAGAAGAGAACATTGGTCTCCGGTGACTTGTCGTAAGAAAACTAAGAAATTGGAAGAAAATGAATTATTAATACAGAATCCAGTGATTAATGGCACTTAAGCTCTTTTCGGCAAACAGTGTGGGCTGCCGCTCCCTGATGCCAGGGGAGGAAAAAAAATTATACCCAGTCTGGCAGATTTTCAGCTAAAGAAATCAATGTTGGGAAAGAACATAGCTGAGGGCTAGGTACCGTTTGAGCTTCCCAATCACAGAATTCATAATGTGGAGATAGAGCTAAAATAACTCCAGTGAGGAGAGTCTGTCCATTAGAGGGAGCTAGAGAATACCAAAGGGTGACTGCTAAAGGGTGACTTTGATTTATAAGCCTGAAACATAAAGTCAGTTCATAGATAGACAGTTTGAATATAGACTTTCTTTCTACCCTAAAAAATCTGCAATCAAGTGGTACTACAATAGATTTTACTCAGTGCCAGGATTGTTCTATATTGCACTTTGATAATACACAAATCAGCTAGAGTTCAAGGACCTGTGTTGAGTGGTGGGAAAACTGGCCAGAAGCCATCTGAACAATCACAGGAAAGGAACTAAATCAGCAGTTCAGTGTGAATACAGAGCACCAGTTGAGGGTGGAGTGTAGACGAAACAGCCGTACTCACATCGAAGCCGCTGAAGGTGTAGAATGGCCCATCCTCAAAATGAATCTCCTCTTCCACATTTCTCATCAGATCAGTGCCGATGGTGAAAACACGAGCCTGGAGAAACGGACAAATAAAAACGAGAAACATGGTGGATTCATTTACGTAGATCCTATTTGCAAAACACTCTTCCCTCGATGCTGCTCTTTTTCCCCCCTCACCACAGCACAGAGCAAGAAATGTAAAATACGATGTTGTACTGCAGACTCTTTCTAGCCCCTCTGTTCCCTCTGTACACAGAGAAGTTTGGATGGATGACTGTCTTCTTTCCTTGTTCTATGTGAGAACACTACATCAAGAAAGTCTTAATGAGAAGCTAGTCTTTAGCTTGTTTTTTGTAATGGCTGTTATAAATTTGGTTATTAATAGAAACCAGCCCATCCTACTGCCGCTTTTAGTTTTTGCTGTAAAAATACTGTACATGTCTGCATATAGAGTAAAATACATGGACACATGGGTGTATCCATATATGTATTATCTGTGTATTCAAACCCAGATAGCTGATGACTTCATACAAAACACCTTCTGCCTCTCACCTTATTTCTCCTCATTGCCATTTGTGTGATAGGTCATTTATGTCTTTCGAATAACATGGTCCATAAGTTATGCTGACGATGGTCCTATGAATATTTTTTCTTTTGTCACATTTTGTTACCTTATGCACAGGTTGAAAATTGAAAATAGGTGTTAAACAGCTAGGTAGTTTCCCAGAAAATCTTTAAATACTGTGTCTATGCCACTTTACCTGGTAGAGGTCCAAATGGAGTCCCTCGAAGCTGATACGAGTCTTGAAGCCCACTGGGATCAGAACAGGATCTGGATTCTCAAAATGAGGACACTTCGCTCCCTGAAAAGGCATCAAAACAAAATCAGATACTCTCCCTTTTGATCATTTACATTTTAAGTATGCCAATCACTTAACGGACACCCTCATCTGTGGGGACAGATAAGTGTATCACTGAAACATCTGCTGACTTATAAATTGATATCCTCCACCCTACAGTATTTGTCACGGAAGATGGTGCCAGCTGATACCGTTTTTTTATTAATTTTCAGGGGGAAATTTGGATCGCTCAAGCAGCACGTGTTGTGATTAGATGTGTCTTTTGAAACTTCTGCTACACTTTTTCCAGCATTTATCAAACACATCTATCAGAGATTAAACTCATTGGCATGCCACGGATGTGTGAACCTTTGAGAACACTCACCTGACGTTGCTTGATGATGTTGGCACCCACCACGCTGTCGTCCATGTCACTGCAGGTGTGGTCATGTGTGTTCCACTGGCAGCCCCACACACTGGCCACACATGACATGCACCTGAAAACACACACACAGAAATATAGAGACACATAAAGATAAGAAAATGCTTTTACATGTATAATTAGGAACACACACACACACACACTAACTAACTAACTCACACACACACACACACAACATGCAAACTCATCAAAGAGCGTCCGGCCCAAAAATCCATGTTTCTGACAACGAAATGGATCTCTGCAACTGCACATAAGCAAAGCTCGTTCATCACACATTCCTTGGCATGAAAGAAATGAAGAGAAAAATAAGGAAGGGGGAAAAAATGGCGAGATCGACTTTCATTTTTTGATTAATGAAAAGGAAACTGAGGCAATTTCCTCGGCTTGGTAATAACAGGAGGAGAGAAAATGCAAGAGGTGCATTCAAAATTACCATGCATCACAATTTACAAACAGAGCCTTGATCTCTCATCTGTTCATGCACGGTGATACATTCACATCAAGGTTGTCAGTTGATGCTGTGTTCAGTGTCACTGTGTATTTTCAGTGAGTGACGGAGCAGAACTGATAGATTAAGAGTCAGACTCACGGTGTGTTTTCAGATTTCCTCACTGTGGCAGCACAGTTGTAGAACTTGAACTCCCGCGTGGCAAGCTCCACAGTCTCGTTGACGAAAATTCTGAGCGCCACGGCCACAAAGTCTAAGCACACAGCACAGGGCGGGTTAAAAATGCTCTGCCCTCGCTGTTGGTGGGATATGAGTTTTACAAATCTATGAATCGGGAATTATTTTAAATATTCAAGACTTCCGCAGTTCATGATGGGAAAAAACAACACAGGAAGGCAGACACATTCTGACACACAAGACATGATCTTTAAATAATTTGTGACAGAGCATGTCCTCAAATACCTTTATGCTCATTATGTATTAATGCATTAATTTAACAAGAGTACAGTCTACAGCTCCGTAAAGCAGTATTTATGCACAGCAGTACTTTGAACTAAATGCTAACATGTTCACAATGACAATGCTAACAGGCTGATGTTTAACAGTCAATGTTCACCATTTCAGTTTAGCATGTTAGCGTGAATGCGTTTGCTAATTAGTAAAAAAAAAAAAAAAAAAACACACACAAAGCACAGCCGAGACTGATTGCACAATTGAGCCTGAGAGGGACATGGATGTGTGTACCAAACAGTAAAAACTAAAATATTAAATCTCTTAAAACGATTTTGGAAATCTAAGACTCAACCTTGGTTATAATGGAGAACAACAGACATTTGCCCTGAAAGAGGATGTAGGTTAATTATATAGGTCATACCCTGGTCCTCAGGTGTATGTGGTATAAGCGAAGGGTTGGGGAGATCGCAGAAGAGCTGACCATCAGACATGATGCCCTCACTATTGAAAGACTTGATGGAGCAGCGCAGACGGTCAGCAAGCCCGATTGCAGGAAGGGAGGGGATGTGGATCTGCACCTGAAAACAAAATAATATATAAGGATTTTGGAGTGGCTAAGATTAATTTTTTGGGCATTTTAGGCCTTTATTTGAAAGGAAAGTTGAAGACATGAAAGAGGAGAGAGAGGGGGAATGAGTTTGAATGCAGCAAAGGGCCACAGGTCAGAATCGAACCCTGGGCCGTTGCTGTAAGGACTGAGACTTAGTACATGGGGCACACGCTCAATCAGGTGAGCTATCCAGAGAAAGGATTATTGGCTTAGTAATATCACTTCATATTGAATTAATTTCACTGCTCTGTGTATAATTCAAACATCTCTGTGTAACTGTAAAGTTACCATACAGAAGTTGTTTCCGTTTAAAGCCTGGAGATTGGTTGATTGATGTTGGTGGATATACACAAGTGAGTCAGAAAGGGAGGGACAGGGAGCAGCTTGAGAGAGAAAATGCACAAGAGAGGCTCTCCATCTTCAGGCTGTGAGAACAGTCAACCAGGTCGGTTATAATAAGCCAGTTTGGAGTTTTCTGGATCGATCAATACAGAGGCAGAAAGACCTAGAGCCCAGGGTCTCTGATTCACAATGGATACAGTTTATTACTCAGGACGTGCATGTAAAAGGGGTTGTGTTCCGCAGAGTGAGGGAGACAGAAAGAGAAACAGAGAACAAAAGGAGACAGTGCGTAGAGAAGCAACGCTGTACCTTTTGAGTCTTTTTACAGGAAAGGTTTGAGGGAGAGAAGGAGATGATCTTGACACAAAGCTGCTTGGGGCTCCACAGCCAGCCATTCTTCTCTTCCGCCCGTCGGCACTCAGACCTCCTGGTACACCTTTAGACGAAGGATAAACAATTCCTATAAGCATCCCATCCCATCCACAACCCCTAAACACGTTTACATAGCCTCAAAGAAACAAAGCCTATGGACTCTTACAGATTTTTAATATGCTTCTGTAAATAACAACCTCATGCCCAAGTGACTTCAAGCATGGTCTGTGCAGATTTATATAGGTATAAAAAACACTCAATGCCCTCGTTTGTATCTAGTTTTGCAGTGTGAAATATGTGAAATATGTCACTTTAGGCTCAGGAAGTTATGATGGGGCATATTTGACTACTTTTTTTTTTTACATACAAAAATCAATACTAATCGAATGCTGAAATTCTCTGAGTAGTGTAGTAAATATGAATAATAGGCTGAATTTGTGCATAAAAAAAAATTGTGCAAATTCGAATGGTATTATAGAGGAAGATTAACAGCTGTACTACGCTCTATGAAAAACCCAATCCCATTCAACAAGCTGGAATCATCAAATGATTTGTGATGAATGATAGTTGAAGATTCATTTCCAATCAACTAACCGATTCATCTTCAAATCATTGCAGCTTCAAATCTTAGTAAAATGTGTGCAGTGTTTCTGAATAAGAGTATCAACAACTTCCAAAGGAGGACAACTGTTTTCTTCTGCTTTTTTCTTGTTCCTGATCGTATCCCTGTAAAATACATGATACATACAGCCCCTTTACCCTCCAGACCATGATAAATATAGGCTAAATATAGTAAATTGCACAGACTGCCTTCACTGCATGAGACTGACAAACAGCTTTAATTCCTTACGGCTGCACGGACAACAGGAGATGGAATATAAACACAGAGGGGTACTAAAAGTGTCTGCAATAAAACACTGAACAAATACCCCGCTGTGTTTTACAGATGGAATTGCATATGTGGGTGTTTGTGCTAGGCTGTCGCTGTGTGCATGCATTTATAAGAGAGAGAGAGAGAGAGAGAGAGAGAGAGAGAGAGAGAGAGAGAGAGAGAGAGAGAGAGAGAGAGAGAGAGAGAGAGAGAGAGAGAGAGAGAGAGAGAGAGAGAGAGAGAGAGAGAGAGAGAGAGAGAGAGAGAGAGAGAGAGAGAGAGAGAGAGAGAGAGAGAGAGAGAGAGAGAGAGAGAGAGAGATCTTCACCTGCCCTCCAGGACACACCAGCCACAGTAAGGGTCCCTCAGTTCCACACATGATTGGCAGTCTTTCTTTTGGAGGCACGTCTGCACTGGCACCTTGGTGATCTGGAGCATTACAACATGAAATATGATCAAACAGTGCACCTTAGGGGAGAAACTGCACAAAATATGAGGCATTTAAAGTACGGCTAGAAATGCTCTTTGGTTTGTTGCAGGTGTGGAGAGTGGGAGTAAAACATGTCCTGTCACAGCACACGGCCTCTCATGTCTGCTCCCCATGTTCAATTACTAAAACAATTCCCTCTGTCTACACAATAAATGTGTATTGTTCCCAGTAGTGGACAGACTTTGCCACGTTCATTTACTGTACATATGCTTGAGTGCTTAAAAATGATCAGATTGGCCAGGTGTTCAGAGGAGAGGAGGTAAGCAGGATTTGAACATTTCTCTAATATAATCTAGTCTTGTTCCAGACCTCTGAATCACATAGAGTAGTTCAGTAATGCAAATAGACTGAATGAAGGGAAATTGCAATTTAATCTTAATATCAGGTTACATATGGTACAATTATCTAATAAATTAAGATACAGTGTTATAGATTAAATACCCAACCGTATATTAAATGTAGTTATTAAAAAATTTTGGACATCAATAAACTTCAGACGAGTACTTTTGTATTTCAATTTTGTAACTATTCACTTCCCATGTCCTCTCACAGTTTCTTTGTAACCACTGTTATCACACCAGATATGTTGATCTTCTCTATATTTGGTTCTACAGACGTTTTCGATTAGGTACAGAGGTCCCCTATATGGAACAGCTATTCTGCTTCACTTCGCAGTCACTCCTCATTTCTGATTTTAAAGATCCTAAACAACTTCTCTTGACAAAGTACAGCCCTATGATACCGAGTATGAAAGCAGTGCAAATATATGTTATTGAAATCCTTGATTTTATTTCTTTTTTTCTTCCTTGGTTTATTTATCACTAGTATTTTAGTTGTTTGGAAATGGTATTACTTTCTTTCTTTTAGACATTATAAAATATGTATGTCCATTTGTAAATTTGAGGCAAACATATTCAGCTGTCTTTAATTTTAATGTTCAATGTTTTTTCAAGTTTTTCTTATGCAACCTGTGCATTTTCTTAAATGCACAAATAAAGAACTAAAGTTTGTAAACTTGGCTCCACGTCAACCACCTACAACATAAAACTGCTGCTTACATGTTAATGCATCTGCAATAATAGTCCAATAATGTAACACACTTAACAATATCAAATTCTGAATAGGACAATTATGTATGAGAACTCTTACTTTTGATTCCTAAGGACATTTGCTGATCCTTTTATGTGTAATGACTATTTCTAAATTGTGGTACCACAACCACTACTAATGATAATAACAATAATAATAATAATAATAATAATAATCAATCATAATAATCAATAATAACAACAATAATGTGTCTCTCACGGAAATGTGACAAACAGATATGCTTCCATTTAAATCCATACAGCTGTCTACACAGGCGCCGTACTGGTGTTTTAACTGCGACCCAAAGCATCTTTTTTAGGCTTTAAATCTATAGTGCGTAGTTTCTGAATTCTAAGTAATGACAACAATTCTGTCTGCGCATCCACATGATACAGCATTCCGTGATCGCACTTCATCACCACCCCTCCTCCAAGCAGTTGCTGGTATCCAAACATGACATGGAGGATTAAAAAAACATGAACTCTTCAGAAGAGGTAATTATCCTTACTCAAGTTTCTGCGCACGAAAGTCGCCAAAAGACACCAATTTCTAAACACAGCCATACTGAGTAATACAGAGAGAGTAGTTTTGTGGAGCTGATAGTCTTAATTAGCTTTGTATCAACTTATTTGGCAATGGCTTGAATGTAACAAACGTTCATTATTATAAAAACGTTACGTGCTAAAGCTTTAAGTCTACTTTCTTCAGTTTTAGTTTTAAGCTATTTATTATCAAATGCACGAAAATTACATGAGCAGTCAATGTCAATAAAAATGGGTCTCAGGCTCCCTCCAACAATGTTCATTAAATATGTATAAAAAAGAAAATCACACAAATAAAAAAACTAAATGAGAATCTAAGACATAAAATAGTGCAAGTTAACATATAGGGATTAAATATAACAAATAAAATATAAAACAATAAAGTAATATACATTTGTGGTCAACAGTTACAGCAAATGAATACGCTGAATGTAAACGGGAATGTAGTAGGTGTATATGCATACAGTAATGAGGAGTACACATATACAAATGTAAAGTGTTACATGACTGCAGGGATTGTGTTTTCAGCTCTGAATTCTGCCAAAATGCAGGTAACCTACACTCAGTACGTACTGTGCCTAAACGCCTTGTGTAGACACGTGTTAAATGTGATATGTGTAACAAAAGGGCCCTGACATACACACCTTTTTCTCTGTGGTAATGTAAAGGTGGCTTTGACTGAGGTCAAAGAAAAGGTTCTTGTTGACCTTCTCTCCCATGGTGTCGCCAGGAGCCGTACTGTACATGTCTGGCACCGTGGCCAGGTGTACCTGGAGAGAAAACAAAGATAACACTGTCAGACATAAAGTCTTTAATTCCCACATTATGCTTCCCTCAGGTAAAACTAAAAGCTGTAAGGAAAAAGAAAAAAAGAAAGTCGACCAGACAAAAGCAACAGATCAGAAGACAACTCCACCTTGAAGACCTCCCCCTGGGTGTTCCCCAAGAAGGCGATGGTGTGATCATTCTCCACAGCGACAGCCACGGCGGTCAGAAGGCCAGGTTTGGTCCACACCGCATTGGCCTTTAGGGCAAATTTCGGCTTGCTGGCTAGAGGGGAAGGCAGAAAGTCTGCGCCACACTTGTAGTTTGCCAATGTATGCTTCTGTAAAAGAAAAGGAACAACAAAAAGGATGATGACACATTGTGTCTCTTTAATCCAAAGAACTTAGCAGTGTGGTGGGTGCTCTACTAACTAAGCTATATGGCACAGGGCAGCAAATACGTTCAACCAGTTTTTCCACCAGTGTTCATTGAAGGCCAGCGTTTTGCAAGTGTAGATGAAATACAGGTGTAAATGTTTTCGGTATGTTTTGTTTGATCATTTCTTTTAATCAATACAAGAATAAAACCTTTGTTTTAGGATGTCATTTTTTTCTCATTAGCAAGTTTGGGATAACAGAGTTAAAGCAGCTTATGTTAATACTCACTGAGCAGAAAATGACTCATATATGCAAATATGTCCTGTGTTGCACTACAGGAGAGATTTAATTGATGGGATATTCACACATGATTAACAGTGGCCGGCTTTATTTATGGTTGAATGAAAATATTGTTATACATTACAGCCATTTCTGAGTAACACCCATTTGTTTGAGACATGAATCTGTTCTGCTCAAATTGAAACTGTTTCTCTTCATGATGGGTGTTACAAAGTCATATTCATTTTTTATTTTTCATTTATTTATTTTTTATTTTGTATTTACATTATCTACAGTAGATTTGTGAAAAATCATAAAAGGTTTTCTATGAAAGATGGTGACTATTTCCACCACAGCTATATGGTTTTATCCTGGATTTGTTGAGGGAATTGGGTAAAGAGACACAGAAGGAGGGAAGGTGTGTGAGACAGAACGAGAGCTTTAAACAGAACAATGACAAAAGAACAAAGTAAACACTAAAACATTAAAGTAAAAAGTGACACATCCATGCATTATTGATTACTGCAAAGGGAATTCTTCAAAACATATCCCACTCACATCTCTTATTAAGAAAAAAGAATGTTTAAACTTTAATCAGCTGACACAAAAGAAGTACTTGCCGCAATTTTGGATGTGCAGAATTCATCAGTTTTAGATGAGTAAGGGATGTCCACAGCAGAGACCCCGGACATTTTCCCCGAGTCGCTGTAGCAGGCGCTGATGATGTCCACCAGTCGCTCATTGATGGAGTTGAGCGGGTACATGCAGAGAGCGGATTCGCTGGGGTCGTCATCTGGACTTGCCACAATGAACAGCACTTTGTTCCAGTAGTCAACCTTCCCATACCCACCTAATTCAGTCATGGCCCGCGCAAGCTCTTTTCCTGGAGAGGCCACATACGCAGCTTGGACTTTGTTGTATCGGTTATTTTGTCCGCAGTTTAACTGGAGCTCCGTGTGGGAGTAGTAATGGTGGTCGTCTTCACAAAGACGAGACACAAAGGTCAGGTTTTTATTATCCGTACCATCAAGTGTCCTTGAAAAGAGGAAATAAACAAAACCATTATCTTTGAAGGCAAGGCGGAAGTCATGCAGGTACTTGGGAACAAATGGCGTCGTCTGAACCGTAGATGCCTCAATGATGCTCTCAAACACGACCCATTCACGGAAGTCCTGAAGGATTCGTGTGCTGATGAGTTTTGTACTGTCGAGGCTTCCGTAGCCCTTCCCAACAAGAAACACACTGAAGGCGTTCCCATCTTTTGAGTAGTTGGACATAACGCCCACCACGTTCACGTTATCCTCTATGCTAGCCACATAAGTCCTCTCTCCTTTACTGTCACTGTAATACAGCTGCTGTTCCACATTGGTCAGGTTTAGGAGGGAGCAGATGCCTCGATAGCGGCTGCCGCAGACTATGAGTGAACTGTTAGACGGATGGACCAGCAGAAGCTTGTTGAGGTTGGGCATGGGTTTTGTGTCCTGGCAGGCAGAAGCTGGAGGCGTACAGGTCCGGGCATCCTCTTTGGGGCCCGTCTCGGCACGAGCCTGCAGGCGGAGCGACGGCCCCAGTTGGAAAATGGTGTTGACTGCCCCCAGGTAGATTCGACCAGTCTGGGGGTCCTGGACCGCATTGTTGATGGCGGTCTCTGTGGTGAACTCCAGGATGGGGACATTGCTGCTCTCCTCCTGGGCTCGTGAGACTGACTGGCAGAAGAGAAAGAGGAGGAGGGAGACCCAGCTTGCCATCTCTGGAGAGAACAGAAAGGGAGAGGTGTTTCATTATTAATGCAGTGTAATGCACACATAAATGAACACAAGACTACAGTGTAGAGTAGGTGTGTGGTTAACATAACACTAAACACACTCACAATCTAATGTCGAACTAGTCAGATGGCCTAATCACGAGAGTTTAAAAGGAACAGTTTGACATTTTGGGAAATAGGCTTCTTAGCTTTCTTGCAGAGAGTAAGGAGACATTTACCTTGCCCCTTTTCACTTTGATTTGTGTACAGATTAAAAAACAACATATGACATGATATATACATATAAGTTAATTAGTAAGCTTTAGAGCCGGATGTTTCCCACTCTATCCTGTCTTTCTGCTAAGCTAAGCTAACCATCTCTCCAGTTTCATATTTACCATAGATATAAATATAAATATAAGGGAGTGGTGTTGATCTTCTCATCTAACTTTCAATATGAAGTAAAGTATATTTTCTAAAATAAAAATAATTCTTTAAAACGGTTGGTTTGCCAAATTTACAACAATTTGTTGTTTTCTCAATGACCCTTTAGTATATCTATCAATGCAGATAATTGGATTTTATTTGGCAATGGTTTAAGATATCTGTCACTTAAATTTCAGAAGCCGCCCCAAATCAATTGTGTTGAATGGCATTTTCTTTGTCTGAACAATCCACAGACTCCACTGTCAACTGTTAACTTTGTTAACCATTAACTAAGTAGTTCCTACGAAAACTGTTCACACCAAGGTGTGTGGATTACCCAGAGTAATTGTTTATGGTTGTGCATTGCTGATTTTAAATGTTTTAAGCACCACAAATACAATTCTCATTTCTGACGCAGAAATCTCAAAAACAGATCATTAAACTTGACCAAATAAAACCCAAACTATAAATATAATTTAGGTATGCCTTAGGCTAAAATTGTGTAGTGCAGCTGTTTGTGTGTGACTCAACTTCCTGCTCCACTTCTATAAAAGGGCGTGTTATTTTGGATTTAATTGACTTAATATCAGAAATGATCGGTGGTGAAAAAATAAAACTGCTCTGTGTGGGGGTAAAGAAAGATTAAAGCCGAGAGCTAGATCTCAAACCGTAACACAATAAAAGCCTATTTAAAAAGCTTGGATTCATTCCAACTTCATTTGCACTTTGCTTTTTTTCCAACACCTCCAAGCACTGCGTGCTCAGGAAGTACACTGTTGTCTCGGTAAACATGATCACACAATCTCTCTGTAAAATACAGGCAGTATCATGTACCGGCTATCAGCAGGTGCTTGTGGAGTCCTCGCTCACTGCTGTTTGCCCAGGCTGTGGTAAATATGGAACTGCAGGTGGCTTTGAAGCAACTATTGCCCACACAGCAAATGTGGGTCTATGTTTGCATGTGGTTTCCAGCTTAAGTAGTATCCTCCTTCTTATTCCACCTTGCCAGTCAAGTCCACGGGCACATTTGTCAAACCTGATGAAACTTTTAAGCGGTGTTTTATTATGATAACCTGCCTTCCCTCACTGGACTAAATGGGGAGACATTGACCCTGATTAGACATTTACCCAGGAGGGAAACTGGTTAATTTCACTGGCAACTCCCATTAGCATTTAAGTGCAGAATACTCGATTTGATGGTTTTATTTTTCCTGCCACAGTCCTTCTCCTCCCCGCCTAGTCCAACAACCAATTTCACTATGTAAATGTATTGTGCCCTTTTCAATTCATAGCCTTAAATATTTCAATTAAATTTAATATAGTGCAATAAAACCTCTGTCTGTGCTTACTCAGGACAGAAATGTTTGCGGGCATTTTTTCAGCTTCAATTATGAGGGAAGGCTAGTCGGCGTCTTGTCAAGATTTAACTACGAGGAGTAGACAAAAGAAAAACGTAATTTGAGTTAACACGCACACCACAGGGGTGGACAAAATAAAAGGAACATCATGTAAACAACAATTTCAGCTCTAGACAAACAAAACTTAAAATTACAAAGACACATCCACTGGCCAAGTTGAAAGACAATTACAAATGTGTCAGGCACCACGATAACTCACTTTTATGTTTGAGTTTTCAAGGAAGTGTTACAAAATCTGCATAAACTGCAAAACGTTCTTGCAGCCTCACAATGTCGACAACATAAACAAACACAATGGAATGGCACTGACAAGAGTGGTGGAAAACTGCAAAACGCTCACAGAAAAAAAACGATCACAGACTTAAATGAACACCTCTGTGAGGCAATCTCGGAGGTAAGAACAGGAATCGCAGAAAAATCAATTTAGGCCACAATAAAGTGAAAACTTGAATGCACTGCTTGTGATAACTGACGTGTCATTTCTGAGCTCATTATTTGACACTTCAAATGTGCACTGAGGGTGTCAACGTTGAGGTGTCAGTAACACTGACCCACATCTTATGTATTGCCTTCCACCACCTTCCTCAATTAAACCTTTATTATTATTTTATCTTTTATGTCCTTTTTTTTCTCCGTTTTCACATTTGTTACTGATTTCTGTCTCTGAAAGGTGCTACAGTTTATACATGCAGATGGTTATCATAATTACTTCTCAGTTTGTAGTCATTTTATTACATTTCTAAGTCAAATGACCTTAGTATACTCCGGACTGTGTTTTCTCACCACAAGCTGCTATTTGACAGTCTGCTGATGGTTAACAAGTGTTGACTACGTTCAGATAGTCTGACATGTCACATGACCTTTAATGTGCTTTTTTCTTGGTGTTTGTGGAAACACCTGGCAGGAAAATCTAGTATTTTGCATTATCAGCAGCTCATGTACATACCAATTAAACCTAGTGTACATCTATGCATCTAAAACAAATGTCTGAAATTAAACAACAGCTGTTTGCTAGTTTGTTTTTTTTCTTTTTGTACACAACACAGAATACCATACTGTCTAAATATTGGATTGGATTGTAAATATGGACGGTAATTGAAGCATGACTGCCTCTTTGAAAGTACTTCCATTGTGTGCGATCTGCCAAAAACAAAATGTAATATCCATATGTCCATCAATTCGCTTGGCCGCGATACAGACCGCACAGATACTCCACAAAAGGTGGATTATGTCAATTATTTCAGTAACAGAAAATGACTTGATTCCTTTGACTTCCAATCAAACATGCTGTTACAAAGCAACTTTCTCAGTCTATAATGTACAATAAAAGGACAATGTCTCCGGGCGTTCATTTAGGTTTCAGAAAGTTCTAGTTCCACTTACATCCATGACTTCAAAGAATCCTTTTCTACTCATGCAAATCCTATAGCCAGCCCTCGATCACAAAAAAAAAGTGTCACACCAATTTTCCTCAGATGCTGCATTGTGGGTCAGTAGAAAAAGAAATTCTTAACATATTTCAAAGGAGCCTGTTCTCTCCTAGCATGTCTCCTTCTGTTGCTCTATCACTTTTCATCCTTTTTTCATAGGCTTAATCCTGAACGCTGGAATTAAAGAGGCTTCAAAGAGCTGAGGAGAGGCAGATGTCTGGTGGGGGTGACACAGGTGGAATGAGGCCTATTCCTCCACAGACCAGCCTACCTCTCGTTTCTCAACATGTCTCTAAGCTGTTGTGAGAGAACATAGCAAGTGGGCATAACATCCAACACGTGGCTATTCTGAATAAATAACAAGCTGCTAAATTTAGAGGCTGCGTCAGCCTGCAGCTAATGAAGCCTCCAATGGCTTGGGATAAATGATGAAACACATCATGTGCTAATGAAGCTGGCACATCTGAAAAAAATGTGATCTGTGAAAGACACAATGGATGCCAGCTTTTTTTTTTTTTTTTTTTTTAAAGAAATGTCAAATATTTCTCTACACACTTTTCATTTTAGCGTTAGAGGAAAAGGACAATTTTTACACAGAATCATTAACTGAACTGACTATACTGAATCCTCACCGTCACTTTACTTTTTTTAGTACTTTCATAAGTGGAGCTCCCTTCACTGGTGACTATACACATTGTTGTTCAATGTTTATTACTTCCTTATTTAAAGCTTTTAAAAAAGCTAAATAAGTGAAAATACTGCGATAACTGTAGCAAATAGGCGGGTCTGGAGCTATCAACCTGAAAAGATTTGATAGAATAGAATAAATCTTTACTGTCCACCAGGGCGGACATTTTTCTTTGGCTCACCAGACATACAAGACAGAAACACACAGACAACATCTCAGACATAGTAAGTGGAGTATAAAATAGATGAAATGAAAAATATCAGGATAAAAAAGAATAAATATGCTTAAATACATTAAAATAGCAGCTCAGTTTGATGTTGTCACTTGTATTGGTTTGGTTGAGGATACTGATGGCATTTGGAATAAAAGATTTTTATAAAGGATTATAAAAGGATGTTTTCAATTATTTATTATTTTCATTCAGCTTTATAATCGTTATATCTTAATGTCAGAAACTGAATGCTAAAGATTTGTGGATTGTGTAAACACCGGGGAAAACAGTAAGCCGGTTTCCAAAGACTTTTACTATGATCAAACTAATATTCAGTCTTTAGATCAACTTCATCTGTTGCACAGAGCTGTCTAGTTCTTAGAGTATCCTAAGTAGGACTAATTTGCAATAAATTCTTGGGAAACATTCTATCTTGTTCTATCTGTATCTTTGGCTAACTTTAAGATAAGACTAATCTAAGAGCAAAATTTAGACTGGCCTGACACAACAGAACAGTCTAAAATATATATTTGTAAAAAAGGACTTTATCATCTTTTTCTGACACCGTCTAATATGTTGTATTTTTATAGATATATTAGAATGTTGTCA
Organism: Gymnocephalus cernua; assembly: GCA_023631565.1. Taxonomy (NCBI): domain Eukaryota; kingdom Metazoa; phylum Chordata; class Actinopteri; order Perciformes; family Percidae; genus Gymnocephalus; species Gymnocephalus cernua. Next base: position 21,180,380 of record CM042431.1, on the reverse strand, counting down.
ATAAACCAAACAAGAAAAACTTAGGCTATAAACAGTGCTTGTATTAGCCTAGTTTTGTTTGCTACTGAACCCAACAGCAACACACTTTGCAAGCAAGAACTTCATGAACAGTGATGCTAAGTGAAAGAACTTGATTGACACGATTTGTGTCAGCAAAGTGATTTGTAATTTCCACCTCTATTTTTTTTTTCTATTGTTTGAGTTGAAATAAACATTAAGAGAAAAACTGCTGATGTACTGCATGCACAGGCTTGAAAATAGCACATGAAGGTGTCTCTCTTTGTTGGTGGTCATTACACACATGCACACACGCCTCCTTTTATGACAACTACAGTACCACCTCTTTCACCCTCCCTCAACAAGTTAGGACATGCCGGGACAGGAAAAGAAGCTCTCAGCAGAGGAAAATGAAAGATAATTGAAAAATGGCAGGTGTGCACACAAACACACACAGATTCATAGGCTTAGAGATACATGTGCACGCACCAATATGTGCACCGGCGCAGTTTGAAGTGCTGACAAGGTAATCCCACTCCACCCACACAGAGACACTCTTCTCTTCAAACAGACACGCTGCGTTTCTTTGACACAGGGGCACTAAAGCCCAGCATGGCAGTCTGCATGCCTCTCGGCCAAGCCTCTCGCCACACACACCCACACCCCCCCTTTCTAAGACAACACCCCCCAGGAGGAAGTCTATGAGCCTGTGCAAGGAAGCAAGAGATCAGGAAGGAGAACGGAGAAAACGAGTGAGTGTGAGTGTGTGTGTGTGTGTGTGTGTGATGATGATTAGAGCACACACACACACACACACACACACACACACACACACACACACACACACACAAACAGTTGTGCAACTGCTGACCTGGCAAGTTTCGAACCAGCATGAGTATGGTACTCCTCTCACTCATTAAAACAGATAGGGAAAGGAAACTGATATAATAAATAAAAAAAAACAGACATCCTACCCTAAAAACATAATGGGATATCACCCCATACTGCGATCATTCATATTCAGCACTTTCTTTATCGGAGAGCTGGCTTTGACAGATGCCAAGGTCTGACATTGATGTGGGTGGTGTCTTCACATTGAAGCCGCATTCAGTGTTATACGCTGATAAAAGTGAACTGCTATTAAATTACTTGCATGTCGTCAGAAGCCTCGGGGCTGGGTGGAGAAGAGGGGGGGTTAATGGTCTAAAGTGAATTGTGCCATGTCTCTCGCAGTGTGTAGTGTGCTGAAGAGGCTTGCTAAAGTGTGCACAAGGCAAATATGACAACGTGGGCTAAGAGCCATACAAGGAGGCGGAAGTGAGGGGTGGATCCTCGTCCTTTATTTTCCCACCACCGTCCAGGGAAGGAAAGGCAGAAACAAGCAGCATTGTTAAAGATGAAACATGAAGAAGTGGGAGAGTGTAGAGAACTCTCTTTCTCTGCATATCGCCCATCTCACTTTTTTTGACATGCAAACGCTCTTGTTCCCTCCTTACAGTGAAATTGTTTCACACGTTGCAATGGGAGGCTGTTGCGACAACAGCGAATTCCAATTACCATATGAACAATTACCCTGCCGTCAGGGTTGGCAGTTCATTTATTTCAATTTGACTGACTGGGAGAAACACGCTCACCAAAGCAGCCAGCCCAGCCATTGTATTCAGGGCACCAGGCGGGGGATTGATGGGCCAGGTCCATTTCAGAGGGACCCAGCTGCTCTGGCCTAAATATGCTAAGACCTTTAAAGTTGGCCCGTGACCCAAGGACTGTGTAAGTCACACTTTGCTCTCCTAATAGACCGTGTGTGTGTGTGTGTGTGTGTGTGTGTGTGTGTGTGTGTGTGTGTGTGTGTGTGTGTGTGTGTGTGTGTGTGTCCCAATTCTCACGCCTGTGTGCCTGTATTTCTCTTGTTTCTACATGTGTCTGTCCTCTTGTGTATGTTTGTCTGTTTTGATATATGACCACGAGTCACGGGTGCGAGCGTAACCCACACACCCCACACCATCCTTTAAAGCACAGCACTTTTCCTCATTGGGACTGATATGCTGTTTGTGTGTCTGTTTACCGCTCCGTCACCATTTTCAAGGCTCCTGCTATCTCCCCTCTGCCAGCTGGACACTTGAGCAGCGAGTACACAAAATCGCACACACACACACACACACACACACACACACACACACACACACACACACACACACACACACACACACACACACACACACACACACACACACACACACACCAGATTTAAATGTGCATGTGTGCAGAGATACACATACACAGGCACACTCACTACTGCACTTTTCATACCTTTCTCGGCAGCCGACCTCAATGTCTCTTGTAATCTCTCAAGCTCTGTTTGTCTCTCAAACAAACACACAAACACGACTTCTCTCTGTCTGGGCAGCAGCAGCTTGGGCTAATCTCCCAATGCTAACTGGCCTCCCCCACCCCCAGCTGGATGTTGCAGCTCTCCAGCGGGACATAGTGGCTGTTTGCTGTGTGGACACAGCTGGCAGATGTGGAGAACCTGATTAAACGGCCTGGCCTGGAGGAGAAGAGCTACTTTCAGGAGCCAATGGCTTCTCCGACATCGCCGCCACATCCAGACGGTTGCTAATACACACAAACAGGTGTAGGGGCATGCATGCATACACAAGCTCACTAATCAACTCGACTCACTCACAAATATGCATCTGAGAGCAAACACTGTTGCGGCATATGAAAAACGCTGCTCACATCCACAGGAAGGGCTGCAACTAAAGAATGTTTGCATTATCAATTAATCTTCTGAATACTTTAATAAATCGATTAATAGTTTGGTCTATAAAATTTCAGAAAAAGGTGAAAAAAGCTCAAAATGAGGTCTTACAATTTCTTGTTTTGTCTGACCAACAGTCTTAAACCAAAGTTACTCCATTTAAACCAATTATAAAACTGCAAATCTTCACATTTGAGAAACTGGAACTAGCAAATGTTTGACATGTTTTGCTTGATAAATGACTTAAATGTTTAATTGATTAATTTAAAAATGTCCATCAAGTAATCGCTTAGTTGACTAATCGTTTCAGAAAGTCATTTTCTTTGCGACACATTGCTCGATAGCTGCAGGGTATTTCTTTTTTCTCTCTCACTACTGTCAGAAGATCAGACTCTCTTTAAAGAACAGGTGATTTAATGTCTTGCTCAAGGGCACTTCAGCAGGTTTGATGCTTGCTCACACACACCGAGACTTAAATCCCTGCTTCCTCTGGTTGGAGGGCAGCTTCTCTAATCTGTACAGCACCCTGAGGCGATCCTCTGCTCCCAACACACACACACTCACCCTCCACATACATACAGCACTTAACGTTGCATTAACGTTGCAACACACATGCAGCCACAATTAAGAAGTCAGGCAAGCAGACTGACTGCTGGGAAGGAATCCATTACACACCTTATTGGTCATAATGATTTCACTTCACCAGCATAAACGCCAATGAGCCATGAAGGTATCTTGTAATGTGGTTTAGTCTCAGTGCCCAGCTTTAGTTTGGTTTCAAGGGGAATGCTGATCTTATAGTGACTGATTGCTCGCCTGCCATTTTATAGGAATTCTGATGAAAAAGATGTCACCAATGTGTGTTTATAGCTTCGGTATTAAAGGAATAGTTTTGGGAAACATGTCTTTTTGCTTTCTTTCCAAGAGTAAGATGAGAAGACAAGAAGAAGATATCAATCTCATGTCTGTGCAGATATGGAGGTGGGACATGTTTAGCAGCGCTCAAAATAAACGCTGGAAGCAGGGAGAAGCATCAAGCCTGGTTCTGTCCAATGAGAAAAAATGTACAGCTTCCAACACCTCCAAAGCTCAGCAATCAACACCTTGTATCTCGTTAGTTTAATCAGTGCACGAACATAAGCGAAAACACCGACAATTTGCTTATCCGTTTTATAATTTGTTTCTCCATCTGTCATGTACTTCTAGGCAGCATATTTGGCTTTAGCGTGGGCTGCCAGACACAGTTGGTGTGGTCGCTGTGCCTGCTACCAAACCTGGTAACCTCACTGTGATGAGGAAAAGAGGTCAGTATGCAAGCCTTACTTTTCCATAAACACAATTTTTGCACCTACATGTGATGTAAGCATAACTAAACACCTTCCCTTAAGGGACCTCACTCAGGACATTTACATGCACTCAAGAAACCAGAGAAATCAGGTTATACCCTAGTAAACTGGTTACCGTATACATGCAGCAGGTCAGTAATGAGATGTATTTCCTACCACAGACCTTCATTTGCTTTTCTTACTTAATTTAACTGATGGTGCTTACCGCTGGCTTTTTAAATTTTGTTGCTGTGTGTGTGTCTGTGACTGAGCAGATCGACGACGCAGTGAGAGGACAGACGGACAGAGCAAAGCTTCTCCTCACGGCACGAAGGTGTTTAAATTTATCAAACAAGTTCAGCGGGGGGGGGGGGGGGGGGGGGACAGACTTATGTAGACTTCTAGAGGATACTTTGTGTTGGTTTGTGTTGGTATTTAAATACAAGGATGCACCACTTGTAATTATTACGTGTAATTATCTGTCCTTTCATCCACCAGCTCTGCTGTTACTTGTCTGAAGTGACAGGAGATAATTATCTAGCTGGGCAAATCTGTTTTTTTTTTTTTATTCCCTTACCCGTTTACATGACATTGAAGAAATTGTCTTACTGAAGAAAGCCCAATGTAACCTGGTTACTGATGTACATACTGCTACAACAAGCTGCGCCCAGTCACTGCACCCATCTGTTGTTCACCAAGAAATAATTCCAGCAAGTAACTCCCGTGAAACCACAAGTTGGTTTCTTATACAAACATTTTTGTGTACGCATTAAACAAACGAGTTACATGTTAATAAGTGAGCTTTACAGATGTTGGTAGGTGTATTTTTAATGCAAAAGACATGTGATCAATATTGATCTCCTCATCTAACTCGCTGGAAAAAAAGCAAATAGGTGCATTCCCACAAAATGTTGAGCTATTCCTTTAAACACAGGTAGGAAAGTGTATGAATAGAGTACAAGCTGTGAGAGATGAAATCTCTCTGGTTCTGTCTAGACGTGTGAGAGCTGAATGAGCGAGAGAGGTAACCTCAGGAAAGAAGGCAGGAGGCATGAAAGATGATCGAGAGACTGAAAGACAGGACCAGAGGGGGACAATCACACACACATTACTGACTTGAGTCTCAATAGTTCCTTTGTGCTAGTTGGCAGGTGCCTGTCACTTGTCAAAATGAGTCAGAGAGTGGAGGGTGACTGAGCATTGTAATAGTGGTAGCATAAGCGTTGGCTGAGGCCCAGAAAGATTCCAGCTTTTGGTAATGACTAACAGCTATCAGGTAATAGCACAAAGATTAGCTAGCTCTCCCCGGCATATGGAGAAAAGGTCACGTTTGGAGCTTATAAGGTAATGGCTAAATTAGCTGCAAAAAATACCTCATAAAATTAAATAGCTTGCAGCGAGAAGGAGTACTTTCCGCTGGCCGTGCAAAAGGAAATAGACTGGGCTACTTTTTAATTAGTCGGACGACGAGAACTAATCACAGGAAGGTTAGAGTCTGATAAAATGTGTGTATGCCTCGACACAAAACCTCAAGTCATAACACAAGAGCACCCTCTAACATCCTCTTTTGCTCACAAATATTAATGAAAAAACACATTTCCTTGGACTACCTCCAACCCAACTCCTTAGTGTCACACACTTCCACCAAATGTTCTTGATGCTATTGAAACCACTCCACAACGCTCATCCCTCCATCCGCTGACCCTCACACTCATCCATCTCTTCATCCATCATCTATCAGTGTTTCTGCAGTGGAAGGGGAGAGAGCTGCTAAGCAGGGCCTGACTAATGGCTAAACAAACACCATTATCAGGCCTCGGTGGCCGAACGCTGAGCTATAGGAGTCCCAGAGCCGCTGAGGCTCTTTAATACATGATCCCCGCTGGCCTGCTCTGCTAGCGGATGCTCTAAACTAAACTAGGATGGGCGGCACTGAAGGACAACTAATGAGGGAATAAGCACAAAAACAGAGAGATTTGAAGTAAAGAGGATTGTTATACATACATTGCACACACATGCACAATCACTTACTGCAAAAGCTGAGTGGAGAATAGACTGTAAGAGGGGCTAGACAGAAATGTTGCCCACTCGTCTTGGCCAATTCCCTCTCTAAAAAAAGGCTCAGGGAGAAGTTAATGAGCCTGTTACAGCCCCACAGTTCCCCTGATAAGGCCGCTGATTACACCACATGTTCAGGCAAGAGGATTGTGCATGTGTGTGTTTGCATGCACGTTTGTATTTGTGTCACCTGACCCAAAGCGGTCATCTGCTAATCATATGTTCACAAGTCAGGAATGCACATTTTCTGATAAACACACTTTCACACACCAATCACTACTCGAGGCGCAATCTAGCCCTCTCACACTTGCTCGCCTACATACACCAGCTAGGTCACACCCGACACACACACACACACACACACACAATCAAGTGTGACTGAGTGGGCAAGCCACTCAATGAGAATGGGTGATTAGGCCCTCAGAGAGGAGGCCTGACCTTTCCCTTCATATCAAGTCCTTCTTGCGCATGTGTGTTTTTATGAGTCAGTGGCTGTAAGCTCTCGGGCCTGCACCACTTCACATCGAATGTCACTGACTTAAATGAGATGGCCAAACAGACAGTAGGCTGGAAGAGAGAAGCCAAAAATAGAAATAACCTAAAAAAGAAAGGAGAGAGAAAGACTGAAAGAAAAAGAGTGCTGTCACAGATCAGTCTTGGTTGTCTCCCCCTTTGCATAAAAAACAGCAAAGCTGAGGTTTTTATATTCCTTGTTGGTTGTGGAAATACCGTGCAGGCCCTTGTGGATACACAAACCACCCCCTCCTACTGTTGAGATGGTTGAGTCTGCACTTCCGCGTTCTCAGAGCTCAGATAGAGAGGCAGACAGTTGAGTCAGGCCTCCGAGGAGCGAGTGAGCAGGGGGCAACTGAGGTTTTGTTTGCGGGTTTGATGAGCTACTAAATGCAGAGGGTTAGTTAGCAGCCAAATTATATTTATGGGCTCTTTTTGAATTACACAGAGCTTGTGTACCAGTAGACAGAAATATATTTGGGTCCAAGTTTTACCTCTTAGAAGGATAATCAGTTTATTACAACTTGGGTCTTATGTTGTAACAATGTTGGTAACAATAGCACTCACCAGGTACACTGCCGAAGTATGGGGATGTGACAACATCACTACAGCTGAAGTTATTAATCGATCAACAGAAAATAAATGAACTATTTTAATAGAAAGATAATTGATTAGTTAGTTTTTACGCCTCTATGATAGGAAACTGAATCTATGGGCTTTGAACCGTTGGTCAGACAAAACATGCAATTTGAAGACATCAATGTAAGGAAGATGTTTCGCTGTTTTCTGACATTTTAAAGACCAAACATTCATTATTAATAACAGATAATTAGCAGATCGATTTAAAAAAAGAATATCCTGCAGCTCCAAACATCACAAAAAGGAAGTTCAATGAAGCAAGAAGCTCCAACTGTCAGAGAATCAGACACGTTCAAAAAATCCCCAGGTTGTTTGGAAGAGAAAGAAAAGGTAAAAGGTAAATCTATTACCTCAAGTGTCTGTAGTAAACACCCATCACAGGTTCATCTGTGACCTTCCACAGTCATTTTCCACACTTCAGATTGGCCCACTTTTACTTTTCCCCTTTCAATTAAAGTGACTTTGGTAAATGTTCTTCTGACTGCTTGCTTTTCACCCCATCTGACTTTATTGTAACGATGTTGCCATCTTCCCAGATCCCAACAGTTACTTTGGTGAGCACGATGTTGTCATATCTGATAGAAATGATGACCAAAACTGTAAAAACAAGTTGAGACAAACTGGAATTATCCTTTAATAACAGGTTAAGTTATGTGATGCTGGTGGGACTACTTCCCATCTGTCTCGTCTCACCCCTTTCCTCGTCTCTCTCCTCCCTTCATCACCGCAGATCTCAGAGGAGATAGTGAACCGGCACTCACCGTTGACGGGCCGGAGGACGTGTGGCGCAACGCCCAGGTTAATTACGTTTGAAATCGTGGAGATGATCAGTGGTGCTGCCACTCAGGCTGCCAGCTTTCCTCCACTCCCTCGCCATGTCCCTGCTGCTACCAAAGTGTCTGAGCTATCTGACAGGTAGAGAGGCGTTTGTGTGAGAAAAAGAATGTGTTATTTTGTATGTGACTTTGAAAGGAACTAGAAACAAGAAAGGGCTGTGAAACTATACATCAATTGATTGATTAGGCAGAACATTTTAAATTTCTTCCTTTTTTTTTATTAAGGTGTTGTATGCAGTACAGACTGTGAGGCCCCTTTCAGGCAAATTTGTGATTTTGGGCTATATAACTAAAATAGACTTTACTTGCCTGTTTTAAATAATCAATTAATCATTTCAGTCACTCATCAAGAAAATCAGCCACACGTTGAATGAAACATAAAATGTTTGCTTGAAAAATGAATGAAATGATTAATTCAGTGTTGGAAAATAAAAGAAAATCACAGAGTCCCCAAATCCCGTCTAGACTACAGCCTTTTCTCTACCATGATTGCTGTATTCCCCAGGAGGCTGCTATAAGGAGCTGGAGCTGCAGTGATTGTTGATGGATGCCTATTGGAATGAGCAGCACGTATAGCGCACTCCCTCCCCACCTCCACCACCACCTGTAATCCTGGAAAAATGGACTCTACGTATTAGTGAGACGCTTAAAAGGCAGGAGCCATTTCACACAGTCACACACACACACACACAAATGCATACACACACTAAAGCCACCGGTACTACTCTTATAGAGGCTGAGGGATATCATTCCGCTGGCTCAGTATGAAAACCTTTAGTGCTGAGAGGTTGTTACGTACAGTGGTGGAATGTAACTTAATTACAGTACTTGATTAAATGTACTAGTACAAGTGCTTTCAAATTTTACTTAAGGGAATTGTACTTCAGTGGTACTAGTTCCCTAAAACCATTAGATTGTTAACATAATATATTATACAATACAAAATTCAAAATAGTATGCATTATAAACTTTTACGTTTTCATCATCATGCCCTGACCTCACACTTCTACTTACGTAACATTTTGTTACTGTAGGACTTTTACCCCGAAATTCCACCACGCGCAGATGCGCAGCGTTTCGGTTCTGTTCCGTCACTCGCCATTTTTCCTGGATATTTGTGCTTCTACCATAAAAGTAAGTTGTCTACATAGTTTCTTATTTCTTCTATATAGTCCAGTTATGAACGACACAGATCGGATTGAGGCGGTGTTTTAGCTGTTAAAATAGTGTAGTGATGAAATCGGGAGTCTCCACAGGCTGTTTATTCTGAAAAGTGACTCTCTAGCCCTTCCACTCCCTGCTCGGCCTGCTGAATGCCACCGGGACGCAGCACAGACGCGCCTGGTGGTATCTAGGGGTTATTGTAATGCCGTATTTTTACAGTTATACTGAAGTAAAGGATCTGAATACTTGCCTCTTAAATTCTGATGCATTTGTTCCAGGCTGAAATAGTATTATTAATCGTTTTTTATGCCAGTGGTGCACCTTATACTTTAAAGTCAGTTCCTAAAAACGGGTTTATATGAATTAAAGCATTAACAAATTTTCTTCACTTGTTTTAAGAAAAATATATCTTTTAGGACCCAATTGTATCCAGAATTGTATTTAGAACATTGGGGCTTTTGCACTGTTAGATAAAGTAGTTAAAATTATCTGCACTTTGACCAGTTGCAACAATAATATGCTACTTGCACATTAATACATCATTAAAAAAATATTCCAATAATATAATCAATAAATAACTCTTCCACCACTGGTGAGGTGCAATGATGTGATCCACACATATACATACATTCCTCACCTGATGAATGGCTATGAATATATTAATCAAATGCAGACAAACAAAGGTCAGAGGGAATTAGCCCCCCTGCCGCCAAAAAATAAGCTGCTTTAATCAGGTTGCAGATGGCCTGATAAGCAGCAGGGTGGCATTACGGGCCGATCGTGTGGCGTAGCTGAGGCGTGTCAGTGATAGCATCTGCACTTCATCTCTAAAGGTGCCACTGTGTCTTTCATGTCAGGTGAGTATGCTGACATTCTGTCACATCCAGACTTCAGATGTGGTGGGGTGGAGGGTGCTAAACATCAAAGTCTGGGTTTATGCTGGCAGGGGGCTAACACAGACGGACACAGCACGTTCCTGTAAAGACGTGGACACCCTCATGCACACGCTCGCATGCACTAGCTATGACCGGCGACAGGCGTTAAGTTTGAGTGTGAGATAGCGCTGATGTCAGCCAGCGAAGCCTACATTTCAGTCTCTTTATCTCCTGAGCCTTCTGCTGATAATTACAGACGTCCCTTCTCTCGCACCCGGTCACACCAAAGCTGCCAGACTGCGCAGCTCGAGCCAGAGGAATTATTACCTGGGCCATCGCAAGGCGGAGTACGCCAAGGTCAAGCCCTATGTTCAATTTCACTTTTGATTCCAGTCCACCTTTCTTTCTCCTCTACCACTTATCCACTCCTCCCTCCCGGTCCACCCACACTGTTGCTGTTGAATTTCACTCCAGGGCTAACCTCTATTTCCAGGACAACCAGCACCTTGACACTCATTCATTTCCAATCCTGCAGAGTGGTCGGCTGAATTGAAATTGACAATTCAATTTTTGGAATGAAACTCAAGAGTCCTTTTGGAATTGACTCTCTCCTCCTGCCCTCCCCTCTCCTCCTGCTTGGGTGCCCGTTCTGCCACCCCTTCTGCTCCCCACCACTTGCTATCTCTGTCCTGGTCCGCCGAGTACAGCCAATTTCTCCGCTTGTATGGAGACGTGGGCGAGATGGCTACAGCAAAGCGCAGCTTAAAAACGCCCTGCAGCTCCCACCGACTTCTCTCAGACACCTTTTCTCCATGCCTGCTCTCTCTCATCTCTAAACTGCCGTCAAACAAGCAAACACTTAAAACCAAAGGGTTTATTTTCAGCATTGCTCCCAGCTGGATGTAGGGTGGCAATTTAAAAATGATGTATGCAAATGTAATTTCGCTGTGTGTCATCCAACACAGCCAATTAATGAGTGAGCTTCTCCAACCCAACTATAAATTAACAAGGCTAGATATAATAGCTAGATTAATGTGTTTTTCTGGCACTTGCCTAATTGCTAGAAGACACCGGTGGGGCTAGTGTGAGCGGCCTCATTTCTGCATGTGATAGAGTGAGTTAAGACAGAGAGGGGTAAACGCCTGCATCAACTCTATTTATCATTTATATGAACTTTGTTGTCTCTCCTATTGGTTTTTATTGAGAGGAATGTACGAGAAAAGTGATGGGGAAAGATATTTTGCCCTCAGGGAACTTGTATCTACTTCAGCAGAAATTACTAGCATCCATTTTTAGATTGAGTTTGGTCTGAAGGACGGCATTTACTTCAATTAGACTTAGGAATTTATTAATGAAAAACAAATCCACAAGTGGTCAGAGGGGCATATGTGCATGGATGGTGTATCTGCTAATGAGAAATGTGAGCTCAAGGCAGAGAAAAAACATAGAACACGGAGAGAAAACAGCGGCGTAAGAGGTAAGGGAGACAGGGAGGATGAGTAACAGTCTGTCTCAGCCAGAGGAAGGGGGAAAAAAGTGATATTGAGAAAGACAGAAAACAAGCTCCAGGATCCAAAACAGCACATCATCAACAAGGAGGCTTTTTGCTTTGCCCCTCTCAACCGATTGTTCTCTTCACCGAGGGTGAGAACGCTAATCCGCTGTGAAAAGAGGAGTTGTGAGGATTTAGTCTAAGTATCCTTATTAGTGGGAATTCACTGATATGGGGAGTGGGAGGGAGTGGGTAACGGGTGAGGGGAGAAGGTAGAGGGCAGAATGAACAAGGAGGAAGAGGAGAGCAGCAGGAGGGGCGTAGTGTATCCTGAATACACTGTAGGTGCCAAATGAATCTTTAATACAGGGCTTAATGGTGAGGGAGGGAAGAAGGGAGGAGTGGAGAATATAAAGAGAGTGAGGGAAAGGAAGAGGAATCTCCGAGGAGGTTACCGAGCCCTGCGTATCACAACACTCCTGATAAGTGCCAGCCTCCGAGGATCAAAACTAATTCTCCACAGCTCCAATGCCACCACAGAGTCCCTTTCAGACGCAGAAAATGGTGGCAAAGAACGGACTTGCCTTTGTCTTCAAAAAACAAACAGAGATGGGCCTGATGTTCTGATAAAAACAGATAAAGGATATTTCCAGGTGATTAATTTCTTAATTGCTTTTGTCAAACACATACCCTGCTGGAAGCTTGGCTATGGTACATCGTTTTAATTACACGCACAAGAGCCTAATTAGTTCTATCTGTTGAACCAGAGGCTAACGTGCACCCAATTAGACCAGAATCAAAAGGATGGTACAGTCAGACGGGGGAAATATGGGTTTCTTTGTTCTTGCACAGTATTCATCAAATAACAGAGGAACGTACAGACAATGCTCAACTTCCCAAGTTGCTGATGTCATGATCACCCCTGCTATCTTTAAACTAATTAAATACATTCTCCTGTGAGTGCTTGAACGGGTGGCTGCCTCTCTTGTCGGTGGCTCCATCTCTTTGTCTCGCTCACTGATAATAATCGCTAAAGTAGAAAAATCATTTGTTCCATGATAAAGGCTAAAACAACACAGCTCATTATTGTGGCATTTGTGCAACAGTTTGTGGATTTACACCAGCAAAGTACAGTCTTTAGAGTCAGATCCACCAGCTGGTTGCCATAGAGAACAATAATAAAAAAGAAGACACTGTCTAAAGTGCAGAAATGATAGCACAATACCGTTTTTCCTGTAAAGAAGGGATGATGCTCAGTGATATTTTAATTGAGGAGTATTGTGGGTGCTGCTGTTGCACTATGGTAACGAATTGTTAAACAGGCCCTCAGGGGAGATGAGATATAGCAAAGCAAGGAACATCTGACATGGGAGCTTAGAGCTAGAATTATTCAAGAACATCTACAAATGATTTCCCTAATGACATAATGGACAACACGGGTACAACAGAAACAGCAGATCAACCACTTTGGAAACAACCACATCAAAGGCTTCTCCACATTTCCCAAAAGAACAGCTCCTTCCCTCCTTAGTGAGGCACAACAATCCTGGAAACTACCACATCTATCGCAGGTTTTCTCAAAAAACGCTCGGCATGGAAAGCTTTTTTACCCGCATTTCAGAGAGCACATAATGGTCTCCAGGGGAAGCACTACAGTGTCGGAGGGAGGCGGCTTTTCAGAGCATGTAGCGTTTCATCTCTGCATGTTCCCCTGTTAACAACCGTTAAGGTCTACTACAATCACTCCCATCAGTCAATGGTAAGCACCTAGAGTACATCACAGAATTAGCTGTGGCAAAATGGAGTCCTGTAGTGTTTTTCTCCAGCCACCATGACAGCCTTAAAGCACACCTAGCTAGTGAAGATTCCCCCGGGTTCTACATATAGAGACGGCTTTTCTGAACTCTTCAGCCTTGTTCGTTGAGGCAAGGTGAAGTATGCACTGTTATCAAGATGTACACATAAATAAGTAGCTCTACAAATGCACCTGTGGGAGTGCAGAGGAAGTTATGCTAATAGTAAGTGGCATCTGGTGGAGCTGGTCCATTTTCTTGAGTGGTTGTATTCTACCTCTGCAGGAGAAGCGCCCTGCTTCTGGCCTGACAATCCACATCCCAAATAGTCCCTGACAAGTCACATCTGAGCGGTGGAAGCAAGCAGAGGGAGGGATGACATGGTTGTGATGGTGGTGGTGGGGTGTGTAACTACTGATTGTTGCCATGGCAATGGTAGACCAAGGATCAGGAGGTGAGATCGCATGGCGTGAAGCTCTTGATAGCTGCGTGAGGCCACACGTGGGACATATTCCCAAGGTTTATAATCACTGTCAGCCGGCAGCTCAAGTGGTCCATGCACACACGTATTTACGTGGGAGTTAGTGTGTGTATGTGTCAGTGTGTGCAAGTGTGTTCCAATCTCCCTGGGAAACTCATCTGGCCTAAGCTTCCAACTGGCAGCGAAATCCTAAAATCCTACCTACCAGCTTTCTCATGAGTGACAATCTTCTCTCACCGGTCCCTTGTGGGTTCTTACTTTTGATAGGAAGACGAAGAAGAAAAAAACATTTGTAAGAAAGCAGGATGTGTAACTCTAACAAGAGATCATCTATGGTGAAAGAATAAAAAAGAGGTTGCTATGCTGCAGCACAAGAACCCAAAACATCAGCCATGTTTTCTTATTTCCCGATGGATAACTAGTACGCATGCCAGTTATGCAACCTTTCATCTTGGACCAAATCAATGCCAGCCTGCTTTAAGAAAAAACCTCATCAACATTTCGCTGCGGTATGCCCATTGAGTCGTTTCAATCATCAACTTACACTCTGAATTTTCATTAGGAGGCACTTAATAGAGACAGGCACGTTTAGAGTCTCTCTCTGGGTGGGTGGGTTGTGTCGATTAGACAGAGTTAATCTCTATCACAATAAATAACATTGATTACAATCGCTGAATGCTAGGAGAAGGGTGTAAAAATTAAAGTGCAAAGGAAGATGGGAGTTGACATATGACAAGAGCAGTGGAAATGAATAAAGGGAGATCAGTGGGTAAAATGTAAGAGAGGGCGTGAGAGTATAGTTATTGAGATTATGTGTTTGTGTGAATGTGCGGCAGGAAACTAGACAGGGTAACCACAGTCATTCCTTTAGGAGGATCAGATTCTCAGTGAGTCACAGTGTCAGACCGCTAACAGACACACTTCTCTGGTGGGACACATGCACTCAGAGTCTTTAACATAAAGGGGGAAACAGGCGCTAGCTCGAGTTTCCTTGGCCGAGGCAAACATTAACAAAAATCAAATCAAACCTGTAATGACATTGCCAACGCTGAAAATAATCTGTGCTGCACACTACGGGTGAAGAAGCGTTTTCTTTGCAAACACAGTTCACCAGAGGGTCACAGTGGCAGAGACCAATTGTTTTCAGCTAAATCCAATCTTGTGCTGCTACAATAAGTTCTTGACAGCAGGGAAAGTACCAGAACTCTGCCCTTCCTCTGCAAATGAGTGAGACATTTAGTTGTACTTCTCTGTCCATAAAAAGAGAGAAAAAAATCACCAATGTTAGTACACTCCTCTCTCATCAAGTTTATCTTTTCACAGCGAACACAAAATTACTCCTCTATTTTATTTGTTTTTTAGTGGACAGTTCTGTAAAAGTGGGGAGAAAAAGGCTATGTTCTCAAGGGCAATGACCTTGCACAGCTTAACAGATCTTTTCAATGTTTGCTGCCTTGGTATGCTGCCTGGATTTGTTTATAATGCAGCATGCTCAACATCACAAATCGGGGATTGCGTGGCTGTTGTCAGGGATTACCGGTCTGGTCTTTGAGTTTTTCATTAAACTGCTGTATCGAAAAACAAACAAACTCCCCCATCAGGCTCCTGGCAGAAAAGACCATCTCACACATACATTTGCAGGACACACATTTATTCATAAACAGTTTTTTTTTTTTTTTTTTTTTTTATTCTATCTAAAATGCTGCGCATCCTCATTTTATAAATAAATGATCTGACGGACTGGAGTGACAGAGACACATGAGCTTTTGTATTTTCTAGATGAGAGTAACATTGATACAGTGGAGGAAAGCATAAATCAAGAAAAAGCTTACAACCACAGGGTGGACAACACATACATTTTTTAAAAGCTGTAATATGTTTAATATCTAAGCTCTTTATCCTGTATAGGGCTGCAGCGTGATTTCGTTTGACACCGTAGAGAGTGGAATCCTCTTACTTTCGTCTTTATGAGGTCAGCATTGGAAATGGACAGAGTTCAGACAGATGGGGCCCGAGGGAATGAGGCAGGGTAAAGAGATAAAAAAAAAAACGGGGATGTGCATCAGAGCAAGCAGGGGGATGAAGACAAGACAGGAATTGGTGGCAAGACAGAAATATGAAAAAATTAAGGGAGAAAGATGAGTGACTGGTACGGAGACAATCAGAGAAAAGCTAAGGGAGATTAAAAGAGTCACGCTTCAACCACAGTGCTTGCCGGATTGTCGAACAGTGTCTGAAAACCCCTCCTCTGAAACCTTTCTGATGTTGAAATTGGGAGATCTGTGTCAGACTATTTTTGAAGCCTTCCAAAAACAGAAAATCCGACATTCACGCCCACTTCAGCAGCGATTGGCCAGGTGAATGGAGGTGAGAAGTTAAGGCAGGATTTTAACTTCTCTCTCAAGATCTCTTTTTTCATTCTTCACACAACTACTTCTGTCACTTTTCACATGTACAAATTAATGCAATATGCCTTCAAGGACAGATTGTCTGAAAGTGTGAGCCATTTGAAAGATTATTGCATATTACCCCTTTCTGTGATGGTAGGTTTTTCTCGCCGCCTTTGAATGTTGACTGTTCAGAGCAGCTATAATCACTTTTGCCTTCAGACGTGGTTGGACGACATGTCATACAAACTAGTGAGTTTTGAGTATAACCTGCTGCAGTTGTTATAATGATGGAAAATGTCGTTTAAGACATCATTGCTAATAGTAAGAATGAGATTGAGAAAGCAGGTTTTTAGGATTATCGAGGAGCAACTTAACCCTTCATGTTAGCTTAAAGGAGAATTCCGGCCAATGTTTACGTTAATCTTGATCGCTATAGATATGCAAGTACTTTCGATAGAAAAAATTTACTAATAGTAGAGGTAGTATTTCTGCTACTCTCAATCTCTCATACTGTCTGATGACAGTTGATTTCTGTATTTATATGGCGAGTTGTGGGTAAAGGTGACATTGTCTTGTAGTATGAGGGTGTGGTGGTTCGGGAGCGAGAGAAAGTCTGAGATGGCAATGTAACAATGTTCTGGTCTACAAGGTCCTAATGTTGTTGATTTCCTCTTTGCATTAGGTGATTAAGAGACAGATTTCCCATCAGTCACAGAAGAATGGGTGTCCAAACTAGTTTCACCTGCTAGCAAAGACATCTCCTCCTCAAGCATTGATGGACTGCACTCCCTCCTCTTTTCCCATCTGGCCCGTTAACTCTGCTGCCCCCTGAGCATTGATGTGACCACTTTTTCCTGTGCAGGCCATGGGGTCCTCTGTAAAAATGACTAGTTGCCAAGTGTTGTCTGAAGTGAAACTTTTTCCACTTCGCCGCTCAGATCGGCAGGAAGCAGTCTGCTCCAGAAGCTGCCACCATTTTCACCGCCCCCACCCACCCATTCACCCTCCCTGCATTTTTTAGAGGTGAAGCAGGCATGCAGAAGCACTCCTGCTAGTCTCCATCCTCGGGGCAAGAACACAGCCCTGACAACTATCTCCTCCCTGCGACAAGCAATCCTTTTCCGCAGGGCTGCCCAAAGAAAAGTGTTGATGCTAACAAAATGCATGACAGCCACTCAGTTATGTTAACAGCCAGTGCACACAGAAGAGCAGCATTCCCCTGTTTGAGTTTAGTTTTATTTTCAATCACGCCTTCTAACATCTGAACTCTGCAGTCTCGAGGGAGGGGCAGCGGGGAAGGACAGTTGACAGTGAGCTAGACAGCTCCTCTCCACCAGGGGTTTCAACTCTGTCCTGCAGAGAGGCATGGTTGTGCAGGATGGGATAGGGTGGTGGGGGTGTGAGCTGGGTCGGGGGGAATGATGGTTTAGCAAAAGGGGGAATGGAGGGGACTGGAGAAAAGCGGCCCATCAATATCCTGTCATGGTTGTCTAGGAGAGCTACTGTGACAAAAATGCTGAGATAACACAAGACAGACAAGACTTCCTTGCTTTTTAATTCATGCTGGAAAACAACAGGGGAAAAGTTTACTTGACTTCCACTTAGGGACAAGAGCAAAAAGCTGTGGAATAATCCACGTCAGTGGACCTTTGTGGATAGAATAATCAGAGAGTAAATAGCTTACTGAATGTTGTATTTTTTGGGAGCTCCACATGGCTTAGTGCAGGGCCTCCTCATGTTATTTAAAGACCAAGAGTAAAAGAAGGCAAAATGGTCCTCAGAGGAGCAAAAACCTCACAAACAAATTTGAGGTCAGAAATTGGAAACTTACAGGCAAGACTCAAGTGGAATTAATCACCCAGCTCAAGGAGTAGTAAACTGTTCAAAGTATGCAGGGTTTTACAGCTGAGCGGATACTCATCACCCTGATTTCTCTTTTAAACTAATAACTCAAGACAGAGGATGCTTAAAGAAGCCTTGCGTTTATTCTGCAGAGGTCTACCTTCCGTTCATTTAATGTGGTGCACGGAGGCTCCAGCTGACCTGCTAGTGCAGATAGCATAGAGGAAATTCTCTTATAGGGCAAATAAATTGTCCAGCGAAACTAATTGCACCGTCATCGCCGTGAAAAGGGCAATGACAGCTTCCATAGACCATTCCACTTCATCACTTTTAATGCATGTTAAGAGGATGCGTCTGACAAATTAAAATGCATATCAATTCTTGTCTCTTGCGACTCGTAAAGGGAGTGGGGTTTTAAGGTAAATTACCAGTCATTAGCTCTACATCATCAAAAATGCATTAAGAGTTGTTCTAGAGCAACTAAAGACAGTTTTGGCAAAAGAGATATAAATTATATATACACTGTAGTTTCAAAATCAAAACCGAGGGAGAATGCCAGGCACCAGGCCCGTCGCAACAAGGCAAGCAAACCAAGCAATTGCTTGGGGCCCCGAGCTGGCCTGGGGCCCCAAGACGACTGGTTAAGAATAAAATGCAACGACAAACTATGAGCGCCCCTTTGATAGTCAATGCAGTAAAGTGCAATGACACGGTTATCGGGATCCCCCTCAAGGGGCCCCTCTCGTGATCTCTGCTGCCGGCAAAATACAAAACCTCCTCGGTCGGCAGTCATCATGAAGCGGAATTATGCTTCAGGAAGCCAGAAAAGGAAGAAGAGTATGGGAGAGGAGGATAAGAAAAAAACAAGATAGTGGTAAGTGATAAATTACACTGGATAAAATAGCTCTACTTGTCTTGGGGCAATTTTGCAGCAGGTAGGCTAGCAAAAATATGTTTATGTTAGTTAACGTTACCTGTAACCTGCCTGACGGCAAATGCTGCTTGTAACGAACAGTTAGTGCAACTTTTTTTCCAAACGGACGGAATATGGTTACATACTACTGTAATATGTTTTTTAACGGGATAAGGAAGACGCAGATCTGTTCCAGAATCACTATTTATCGTATTTAATGACATGACATTGCTATAGCTTTGTAATAGGTTTTGATGAAAGTGGCATAACGTTAGCATGCTATACTAACTATTCCACCGTGATGATCTGTTTACAAAATGGGGGTTAGGAAAACCACACAATAAATTCCGTGCATCAAACATTAGCTTGGGATGTTTTTAAGCATTAGTAACCCTTAACAAAGTGTTAGGAATATCTGGAATATCTGGTCCGTCTATCTATGTAATGATTATAGATGTTTTAAAAATGGTTTCTTAAAGGTTTACAAAAAATGTTTAATCATTACCCGATACCTAATATATTATATGATAGATATAATGTGTGTTACAATAAACTGTTAATTTACAGCACTACTAATAATTAGTAAACATATATAATTTATATATAATATATTATAATTTCATTGTTAACAGTAACAAGACTGTTTGCTAACAGTTAAATGACAACTAAAGATTAATTAACTATCAATTTACCATCTATTAATGATTGTTATTATAAAGTGTTACCATCTTTTCTTTCTCCCTCAAGGTGCTTTGCTTACATTTCTCAGCCCTCAGGCTCTTCCTAAGGATACCTCCACTGATGAAGGTAGAGTGAATTTCTCTCACTAAGCTGAGCTGTTAATAGTGACCTCTTTCAATATGCTAACAGTGAAATGATAAAACGTACTTCACAGGTAATTTTAGATTTCTTTTTCAATTATTTTCCCAGCTACACCATCAACTTCATCCTCAACATCAACAGATGCATCACTTCTCAGTGCTCATGTTTCCTCTATAGCACAAGGTACCACCACAAGCTCTATAATTATAGCTGATATCCTGCACAGCCCAGAATTTAAACTGATAAGTGTGTGCTGTCATATTGTTAAAAAATAGCAGTGCAAATCACTATTGAATTCCCACCAAACTGTGTAAATACCAGTCACTTTTGCCCATGGACATTTCAGAATTTTTAATATACAGTAGTGCCTGTCAAATTTCTAGGTGCACAGTTTATACAACAGCAGTTTATGCACTGTAAACCTTTTTTTATTTATATAAAGTGTGGGTGAACTTTATGGCTATGCTGTGGTTCCTGTAGGCTTTGCGTGCGTGCGTGCGGGGCGGGGTGGGGGGTTGGGGGGGCCTCCATGTCCATTTTGCTTGGGGCCCCCAAATTCCTTCAAATGGCCCTGCCAGGCACAGACACAAATCCAACCATTTATTTCCAAAGAAACTCTTATTACCTTGCAGGTGTCAACTCTTGATTCACCACATACTCACATGCTTTCAAAATCCCCACTGGCACAGTTATTTAAAATAAAAACATTAAACATTCTCAGAGATCCCTCTTTTTTTGCGCACTTTTTCAATTATTCCAATCCCTCTAACCAAATATTGCATCAACTTGTGTCTTGCTTTTCTGGAGCGCTTCCACACAGAGTCAATAAAGCAGTGTGTGCGTCTTTCGTATCACATCTAAGATAGCATATGAGTGGGCTGCAGGGCCTCCCTCATCCACAACACATACTACTGTTTTTGTTTTTCCTCCATGCTGGCAGTGACAGAGTGGAGCATTCCAAGTTTGCATCAAGCAAGTCAGAGCTTTTTGAGAATGTTGATTGCAACGCAGTGCCTTCTGCTTATGCAATCCTCAGAGACCGAGGCCTCTAAATACACTGTAAAAATGCACATGTCAATAGTTTTTGATAAGCTCAAAACAGATGGTAGGCCAGCTAGAACACTTCAAAAGGCTGGTTTCATTTTATTTTTCTTGGACTCTGTTTATTGTTTGGCTCTGTTCATGACTTTAAAATTAAATCAAACTTGTATTTCAACAATACTCCTGCTTCCTCCTAGTTAATCTTTGTCGTCAGTGATGGAAGAAGTATTCTGATCCTTTACTTAAGTAAAAGTACCACACTGTAAAAATACTCAATAACAAGTTCTGCATTTAAAACCCTACAGTAAAAGTATCAACAAAGCAAATAGTCACATTTTAGAAGCTGGACCAGAAAATGTTTGGCATCTCTGCTTGAACAATTACCAAACCGATTGAGTATCAAAATATTTGCAGATTTATTTTCTGTTGACAGACTAATCAATTAATCAGCTAATGGTTGCAGCTCTAACTGATACGTAATCTTATACATTACATTTCTAGATTTTTTTTTTAATCAATTATTTTTTATTCTAACATCAACAAATTAAAGACAATCCAACAGGTTTACATTTCTCGAATATTGTTGCATCAGTGCATAAGTAGCGTTTTGTTGTTGGAGCTGGTTAAGGTGGAATGATTAAGTACTTTATATACAATGCGTTTATTCCAGTGGTTCTCAACCTCGGGGTCAAGCCCATCCAAAGGGTCACGAGATAAATACATATTGTGGGTCCTGAGATGATTAATGCCAAGCATATTTATAAGTTATAAGTGTAAGTTTTTAGGACTAATACTCAAATATTTGCTTTTTATGAAATATTGGATATTTCATTTATCTCAATGGGCTTTGAACTGTTAGTTAAATAAAACTATACAAGGCGTTTAGTGGGGAAATTTCTTTGGAGGAACTGTTAACAACCAAACTACTTTTGTTGTAAGATAATCAATTATTTAACAGTAACTTGTAGCTATAGCTGTAAAGTAAATGTAGTTAAGTACTAGTGGAGCAGAAGAATAAAGAAGTAAAAAATATATAATAAGTAAAGTGCCTCAAATTTGAACTCATGTACAGTTTGAGTAAATGTTACTTTTAAACACCTCTTGCCATATACGTTTATTAATTAAATCCAGATCACCTAAAGAATGACCAGTAGACCTTTTGACCAAAAGCTGAGCACAACTGTAGAACTGTGGTGAGAGCAAGATTAGCAATACTAGTAATAGTAATAATAATAATAATAATAATAATAATAATAATAATAATAATAGGTAATTCTCACGAATTATAGCTAATTGGGTGTCTGTGCTTAATGAGAAGGGGAAAACATTAGTTCTTGGCAATTTGGGAGACATAACTGTGACATAACATCACAGTGAGGGAACAGACATAGAAAGTATTGAATTCAATTGACCATGCACATTTTTCATCCCTACGCATGGGTTATTTCAATTCACCATTCCAACCAATTACACTTGCAGGGAAAGCGCATACCATACAAAAGATAGTCCAAGTCCAATTTATCCCGCCCTTTCCCTTAACCCTTACTTTCTCAGTACGATGCATTTTAAACCATCAGACAAGGCCGGGCCAAAGTGCATATTTGAAAGAGAACAGTAGGGAGGAAAAGTAAGTTCAACTCAGAGCTACCTCGCTTCCTTCTGATCAGGAGGAACGGAGGATTAGAAAGGATTCTCTAGAAGTGTCCACTTAATTCGCATAACATTTTATAAACCCACCAGTAAACGTTACAGCACTCCCAAGGTCAGATTAGACTACACGGCCCCACTACAACGGCTTCTTTATATTTCACTTGGACTTAATTTCTCCACAGTAGCAGGTCCACAACAGTGGGGCGGTATGGCTTTCACTTCACAAAAATAAAGAAAAGGGAAACCCTTCTCTTTGGCTTTGGTCTCATTCCTTTCCCTGTGATACATGCTGATGCACTGAACCAAGCAGGTCAACTTTTCCACTGTGTGTTAGATGAGGATTTCTAAGAGAGAATCAGACAGAGTGACAAGAGAGAAACATTTCTCCAGGCGTGTTAACTATTGAGAACTGTGAGGTTTTCTGCCTACAACAGCCCTCCAGCCTGTTTTGAACTTTAAGTGTCACATCTCTAGAAACAATTTGAGATTGTGTTGGGAATGTGTTTGTCTGTGTGAGTGCATGTTTGTCCTCTGAGGGGAGAGTATTGTGTCTGTAGGGGTGGACTGATGAGACAGGCATGCAGACTTTGTTTTTGTGTCGTCAATCACCTTCACGTACAGTAAATGATTTTTCAACAAGCTCCAGGGTGATGGATAATCAGAACGCAGGGGTGGGCTGAGTACCCCTCTCCTAGTTTTTCAATGGACGGTGGAGGGGAAGGTCCCTACATCACTGCGCTCTTGTTGTGCTGTGCACGTTTTTCCATTTGGGCGCTAACGTTAAACGTAGCGCCCTGGGCCAAAGCGATGATGGATTCCCCCTTCTGGCAGCTTCCCTTGTTTCAAAGGAGCACTCAGGATGAGAGGGGGGTGGGGGGAAAGATGTCTAGGGACAGAAGCCTCATGTCGAATGAGAAGCTGCCAAATGGAGCCTCCACAGCTCTTCATCAGGGCCGGTGGTCCTGGAGGGATGGCTGCTCCAGGCAAATGCTAAAAATTGCAAGCCAGGCAACACATCTGTGCAGCTGGGTTCCCTCTGTGGCATGAAGCATACAAACCCTCCAGCAAGTAGAGACATGTGAGTCAGGGACAAAGAGAGAAATGCAGAGGGAAAACAGACAGAGGAAAGTGGGGTGTATGTGAGACTTCTGGCTTCAAATACTGAAAGCAAAACTTTCTCTCCCCTGAAACCAAAAGCAGCACTCCAATGGCAAAGGCGCCAAAGAATGCAAAGCAAATCTCCATGGTAATTCTCCCTCTGCAATCATTCTTCTTGTCTCTCTCCAGCTGTATCACTCACACGGTTTGTCTCTATTTTCATTCAGGCATAATTAAGGCCCACTGTTTATATTGTTGATCGTCAATTAAGATGATTCACAGTCTGGCGGCAATACTTTTTCGTTTGATGGTATTGTTGTCGCAGCATCTCTGTCTCACTGTTGATCCATGAGGAATTTCTTCTGAACTAATGCAGCAGTTTGTGCTGACATTGGCTTTACTTGTGATGTTGTTTGTTTGGCTCCCCTCTCCATCCATGTTCATCTCTGCTTTGCAAGCGACACTTTTATTCGGTTGTCTTTAAACCTCTTCAAAAATGTAGCAAAATGTAGCGTGGCTGCTCCCCCAAACAATGCATTAAACATAAAAGCTGAATTGAAAGAAGGTTTCCCATACAGGCTTGTGAATTTTCATGTAGGAATTACCAGAGGACAAAGTTTTTGGGTAAAAAAAATATTTATGTTGTGCACACTGCACAAACACAGCTTGCGTTTAATGTTTATGTGATGTCTGAATTACTTAAAGCCCATATTTCAAGAGCTAACACCCAAAAGTGCCAGAAATTGTGATGACCTCATTTGTATGACCAATTTTAATAAATTAGTCTCATTTTAAAGCAGCCACTTCCTGCATATTGTACTTGTTTGCTCTGATCCATTCCTCTCTGTCCCCCATGCATTCACAATGCATAGATTTATTAACTACTTAGTAACATGGTTTTTGTCATTGCACCACAACTGTCAGCACCAACAATTTTGAAATTGTTTATTAATCAGCAAATAAATAACATAATGATGCATATGATTACAGTATGTTCTCCATAGCAGTAACAACCCTGCTTATTACGCATGTATGAGAGTCAGCCTTGTATAATGTGAAGTGTGACCTTAAGTTTTATCATGGCAATCATGACCCTGTCCAGGATTTCCATTAAAGAATATCTGTCTCATTAGATTATGGAATGCAATCTGTGCAGGGCGAGATAAAGTGGTACCAGGTCACACACTCAATAGCTCATCATTATGTAACAACGGGGAGTGCGGCCATCGCTCTCCACACACATGCACACTCGCTCTCTCTCGCCCACCGGATCGAACTGGCAGCCTTTCTTATCAATTTACAACACAAAAACACATGAAACACAAACTGCAGCCGCTGCAGATAGGAATTGGGATTTGGAGAGACAGAAAATCAAAAAGGTACAAATCCAACCGAGAGTTTTCACACTGCCTTCCATTTCTACTTTTCTTTCCTCCATGTCATTACAGTGCACTTTGAAAACTAATGGACAGGGTTCTCACAGCCATGCAGCACTAATGATTTACAGGAACAGAAAGTAAATACACTAAAGATACAAACAGAGTGAACAGGCCTTGGAGGTATTATTCAGGGACATTCCTGTGCACACTGTTTCATTTAAAAACATTATTTATGAGAACAATTTCTCCGACAGTGTCTAGAGGAAAACGGTAACAGCACTTAACATCTCTCTCCATCTTTAGAAAGAAAATGTCATGCAAATGGATGATTTCTCATGTGCTCCCCATGAACAATCCTACTCAAATGCCGCCCTGCAAATCACTTAATGCGGCGGGGAAATGGGCATTTCTGCCTCATCTTACAGCGCCTCAGAGATGGAGTAGGAGATTGTCACTTTGTAATTCCACTTCTTGCTGTGTGCCAGGAAAACCCTCCCTCAAACATTTCAGCCATGATTTAGGGATACAAAAACCTCAGCTTTTTACCCATTTGTGTAAAAATTATTTTAGCTTCAGAAAATCCATGAGAATGAGAAACAGAAAGACAGCATGGGAGGGGGGGATGCTTCTCACAATGCCAGTGGATTATTGGCAGCTTGCAAAATCCCATCAGAAAGGATGGGGTAGAAACAGATCACTGTGTTACATGGAAGAATAAGAGCTGCAGCACATTGTATAGCCTGCTGTATCGCCCTGCTCACCACGCTTCTTCTCATCTCTTCTCTCTGAGGGGCCGGGCCACTCCCGGGGAATTAACCCTGCAGTCATTATGCTGGTGAGGGTCACTGGATCTGTGGCATGTGTGGAAACACCAGTAGCGCTCTGGCTTCAGTGCTCCGCCTCAGGCCTCCTGCCTGCCTGCCTGCCTCCACACACACACACACACACACACACACACACACACGAAACTGAGCAGTGTCACGTACGTGGAGAATACCCACACACGCAGGCTTGTTGCCCAGTCACCAGTCAGCCTGCTTAATAAGGACGGAAAATAGTCCCTGCAGCACTAAAGGCACAATAACAGAAGCCATGATATTCTCTCTGTAGCTGGAGCTGGAGTTAAACTGTCTCTGTGTCCAAGCAGAGAGCTGGAGGTTCAGAAGGCTAAGCGCACACGCTCCATTTGAATTAGAGCTGGATTCACTGAGGTGACAGGGCTTGTTTTCAGCTGCAGCCACCAGGGAGAAGCCAGCCAGGTTATCTCCTAAACCAGTACCACATTGACGTGCCACAGGTAAAACGACGGTCCAAATAATGAGCGCGATGAGACTAGGCAGGGCAAACTGTGGCCGCTGTAAACACTGGCATTCCTTTTTAATTGCCACTGTTCTCAGTTACGCTTGGCTGAAAAGAGGAGTCTTTTGCTGTCGTGCTTAATCTGCGGTGTGCCATCCTTTACGCACAAACTGCGTACAGCCCTCCCACCTTTAACTTGAAAATCAAACAGAGGGAAGAATAACCCATTTTAGCACCCGCCATGAAATGCCTTTCAATATATCGCTTGCCCATAGCAATTTTCCCTCCTCCTACTTCCACTAAGGTGGCAAGATGAGCAAACATTCAGGCACACACTCACCCCCCGGGGCATCATTATCCCAGACACAAGAGTTGCCGCCAAACGTAATGGAGCTCTGGGTCTACCTGGCTCATGGCAGCCCCTACTTTCTTATATTGAAATGGAAGGAATGGGAGAAGTCTGAGCAGTGTTTATATAGAAAACAAATGCTGCCAGGGGCTTTGCTGTGGGATTATGAGAATTGGCCGAGAGTCAGGATAAGTAGGGAGGGGTGAATAGGAGCAGTCCTGCTTTTTCCCCCCAGTGTTGGCTGGTTCTGTTCTGTACTGGGCTGGGCTTTACTGGGTTGGGTAAGGCTTTTGCTGCCAGTTCCCAGAACACAAGGGCCCTTTTTCTCCTGCCAATCACAACCAGCTGTGCCCAGACTTGTTTTAAGATTTTTTTATCCCTCACTTCAGCTCTAAGTGAGTCATTTGAGTTACAGCGTACACACAAAAACTTGGTGGAGGACATATTCGCACACAAAAATACACACATACTCAAAAATACACACACTCGCGTTTGGTGACAGGCATGCACACAAACACGGCCTGGCTGAGGCACTGTAATCACAGGGGCCCAAAAGGAGTCCCAGAGCAGAAATGGGCTCCAATAACATGTTTTTTATTCGTCCATTCCCCCAGGACATGTAGTTTGAGGAGATTCAACCTGATATGACAGAGATTTACGAGGTGTAGATAGAGGCCTATTTTCACATATATCCCAAGTCCTATCAATGTTTTGCCAAGGCCTATCAATAATAGACCAGACCAGTTTTTGCACCCTGAATATTCTTCAACCTCCTATCCTCTCAGCCTTAGAAAGCAGAAATACAATGTTAATGCACTCAGCTGCTGAGGCATTAGTAAGCCTGTGGGTATATTTGAATATGTGAATGCCACTGGAATGCTTTTCCTTCAAAACACAGTGTGAACACAAATGTATGCCCTCCAGCTACAGCACTGGTGTTAATGATAACAACACAAGAGTACAGAGATCATTGTACATGGCAACTGTGCTGCAGCTGTTTGTGTATACAGGAAACTAGAGCTTGGAGCGGGTCATGTGATGTGTATGTAGGCAGTCAGAACTGATGTACAATTAACTATTCATTGCATATATCTGATTAGTAAATTATTCATCCATGCAGGTTATGTGTATAAGTATTACACAGCTCCTTAACCTCTTTCCTCCTTCCTCCTGTGCTCCGGAGGATCTGGTCACCCCTCTCTGTATCTTCTCTGCCATGGATCCACCTCCAGCAACATTATCAGCGACTACCATCTGTTCCCTGCAGCAAGTGTAAAATTGAGCTGCTTGAAAGTTGTCCGATATCGATCGCAGCCACATTAATTTCATAACACCACATACACAGTGTGGTTGTCACCATTTACAATCACATCATGGAATCTGTGCGACCAGTCAAACCCACAGATGCAACCGCTCACGATCTGCATTGAGTGTGTCTGCTCTGCAGGATATGTAGCTCTAATGTCAGAGCTGCATGGCTAATGGTGTATAAAACATAGTGGTTTTAGTTCATACAGTTAGTAATTGCAGGATGTTGACATATTTGTAATATTTAAACATCTCAGAATATCCGTTATAACAATTAATACTGTTTACAGTGAAAAGACCTGAAGTTAATTTCAGCCATAATTAACATGGCCCTACGCAAAGGTGTGAATGCCTTAATTTAACGGTTAATGGATGTGATGAGTAACAGGTCATATTAATAAACATGAGGGGCTAATGTTTGTGATGAAACAAGAAAAGAGTCCAAAGATCTGTGACCAAACCACTACCGCAGTTTTAATTGCACATCAGGATAGGAAAAAAAACGAAAACAATACTGACCATTTTACTATTTCTACTGATGATTTCACTCCCCTTTTCTGTGGTAGTCCACTTTTTGGTGGCTCATCCTGAGAGAGCAGCTTAAATTGTCTGAACACAGGCAGGTTTTAGGAGTAAGATTTTTGGAAGTTTGTGCTCAGGAATTAGCACACAAATTACTACATTTTTAATTAATGCACACAAATTAGCAGAACAGTAGGAGTTTTGAACCCAAACAGTTAGGTTGCCCTTGACTGGACCACTTTCACTGTTTATTTTGCACCACATCACACTGTGTCGTGTGTACAGCAACAAACCTTGCCAACAGAGTATACAAGAAGTGATCAAACAACGTTAAATGTACAGTAACAGAGGATAGGTCCAAATACCTCTGGTGACCCAACAACCTTTCACTTAGCAACACCATCACTAAAAAGTGGCAGACTCGTTAACGATATGAAACCAAAAAATAAAATAAAAAAGCCAATCCACTGTAGGCCTAATTTTAAAGTCAATCCAGCTTGTTAAAATACCTTGTCATTACTTCAAGTGTTGTTTAATGTAGACAGCTTTACCAGATGGTGACAGAAGATGAAAGGTTAGCTAAAATGATTATGAATCATTCTCTTGGGACAGTAACAATCCATACCAAATTTAATGGAAGTCTGGCCAGAAGCTGTCAAGGACAGGCAGGCAGACTGACTAGCTATCCTTGCCATCTCTAAGCTGGGCTGTGAGCATGACAAAAAACAATTACAAAGGCACCAACAAAACCCTACAAATGCATCAAACACAGTAGAGTCATTTATTAGTGTCTTACAAAGCCCTGAGGATCTCACCCATGACGAGCTCAACATGTCGCAACAACTGCAGTAGCGCTGTGCAAGGTGCCACAGTGCAAACCAGACAAGAGCTAGGTCCAATCAGGTGTGTCGGTGGTGTTTAAGTGGTTTCTTCACATTTGTAAGACTATATATATGTGATATGTTTACACACCAGGCTGTCAAAAATAGGCTCCCCTCAATCTGCTCTCTTTAGGTTAAGTTCATCAACACTAGAAGCAAATGTTGAACATAGGGTAAACTAAGCTGGATGAGACCCCATATCACACATCCCCATTTCAAGTTCAACTTCCTTCTGGTGCCTTGTTTTTGATTCAATTACAGAGTAAGCCTGTTGCAGGGAGCTTAAAAGTTAGTTTAAATGAGGCAATCTCGCTATAAACACACCAGACATGAGAAGCTAAACAAATCATGGTCAGTAACTCATATACAGACAGACATTAAGTTAAATGAAAACACAGTGAGAGGATTTAGCTGAGCCGAGTCATCAGCTGTGATATAGAAACAGCACTGTTAGATAGTGAAAATACATAGACCACTTTACAACCAGATGCTTAAAGCAAATTAAGACCTGTGTCCTAATGAGACCTAATGTCTCCGGGGTTACGCAGGGAAACAAAGAGCACGGAGACGGGATGCAGATGAGGTGGGGAGGGCGCGAGTTGAGTGGGAGTACACAAGAGAGGAGTGCATGCCCTGCAGGTTCCTCCCGAGTAGATAGTCCATTGTGGTCGACTGTACAGATCGGTAGATCAGGTCAATAGATCATTAAACAATCCCTATGTTCCCGAAATAACACAGGGATCAGAGTGGTGATAAGAGCCTGGATCAATGCTGGAGGGATGAGAGGATGGAGCGGCGGACAGAGACTAAAACTGGGATGGATGGGTCTGGGTCTGCCACATGTCCTAATGCAAAATTATAAAAGGGTCGGTTCATGCAAATCACTAAAAAACATTTTCTCACTTAGTTGTAGTGGTACCAAGCCATGCAGACAGCTTTTGTTTCATCTCTGATTTCTGCCTCCACCCTATTATAATTAAGGTAAAAGGAATTTAATTTGAGGCGTTAACAGTATTAATATTACAGGGAGAGGTGGGGAATAAATACTTCTTACCTTGCAGTTTCAGATAGCATTTGAGCCACCGGCAATCTACAGGAGTTGGTTTTGTAAGTAGACAGTAGGCTACAGGAAAAGAACAGACATATACTGTACTCTCCAGACCATATTAAAATCACTGACTGGCCCAGGTAAC
Source organism: Gymnocephalus cernua (assembly GCA_023631565.1). Classification (NCBI taxonomy): domain Eukaryota; kingdom Metazoa; phylum Chordata; class Actinopteri; order Perciformes; family Percidae; genus Gymnocephalus; species Gymnocephalus cernua. The sequence goes on along the minus strand of CM042431.1, from coordinate 21,149,759 downwards.
ACTCATATCACCCCACCAGACAGAGATATAATGTGAATGGGGCTATAGGCACTACTTCTTTGGTAGAAAGTAGTTTCGATGGAAACTGCTCACAGTCAGGTTGGCGGTTTACCCAGAATAACGGGGACACCGTTTTTTGGAAAGACACACTGCTGTTGATTTTTTTTTTTTTTTTTTTTTTTTTAAATGTAATTTTTCACTGCTGTGAGCACCGCACATAAAATTCCCTTCACCTCCACTGCACTTGGGTGGCAGCAGAAATCTCAGAAAACCCGGACACAGAAAATAAAACTCTTTGCATGAATAGAAAAAGCCATGACATTTAAGTGAGAAATAATGTTTTTTTGTAATTTGGGTGAACCGACCCTTTAAAACATCAGCTCATGTGAGCATGGGTGGGCAGGAACAGGCGAGACTGCCTGGCTTTGGCCACCTCTGTGTCTCCGTAGGTGGAGTGGCACTTGGGTACCTTTATGAAACTGGGAAGACAGGAGGATTTGGCAGCATGAAATGGATGAGGTTGTAGACTGGCGAATGGGAAAGCGCAGCTGGATAGAAATCACAGTGATGCGTTTATTGCCTTTTTAAAATTCACTAATACAGATCATTCTGTCTTAACTCATTAACATCAGTAGTTATGGTGAACCAATTTAACAGTGTACATTATTCCAAACGCCTCTAGACAAAAGCCCAGCTATGTGGCACTGGCTTCAAAAGATGCCTTCCATCAGATAAGGATGTAATTATACAAAACACAACATTGTGCTGGCTAATGCCATCATAAAGCACCTAATCATATAGAGGAATTACCATGCCCCACACTTATGTCTTTCTATATGGCAAATAATATTGTAAGCCCATTCTTATGACTGAGATCCATTCGTAATCTGAGAGGTACATTTTAAAAGGTCAACACCTGGCGTTGATCAAATGGTCTCATAAAAAGGGCTCCAAAATTGATTAAGGATCATAGCAGCTTCAAAATTCCTTTAGAATTGATTTTGTACTTCATATTATATCAACATGTCTGCTCTATTAGTAATAAGAAGAGCTCTGTATCTTTGATCTTACTTTGTCATTATCATCTGTAAGCAGGACTTATATTAAAATAAACAGTGCAGGGGGCAAAGCCTGGGGGCCGGTGCTTCCTGCCCCATGCCTGATGCTGCCGTGTGCCCTTCCTGTCTGAGTGTTGGGGCCATGCCTGCCTGCTGGGGACCTGAGAAACGCTGAGCAGAGGAGAGGGAGGGAGTAGCAGGAGTGGTGGAAAGCCATACGCAGACGCTCCACCCTAAAGAGGAACAGCATGCCAGCCCCAGTGGACATCTGTTTTCACAGGTGTGCTCACCCAATGTGATTAAGATTGGCGCTGCACACACCCCGAGCAATGCTGCACCGGTACGCGAACACTGTGGGTGCCAGGGCATGGATGACGCGCATAGCAGTTGTGTTGTTTTGGGGGCAGATGGAACTGATGATGAGAGTTTGACTGAAAAGAAGGAGCAAGTGGAGAAGGAAGGCATGGATGATTGGAGGGGGGGGGGGGGGGGGGTTGTGTGAGAGAAGTTTGTAAGGCTTTTTAGCTGCAAACAACTGTTTAGAGAAACATAATGTAAGCAGAGTGCGATTATTCAGAGCAGATGCAGATTATCCTCTGCTGTTTGATTCTTAAAGTGTGAAGAAGAGATCACATGAAAGGATTGGGGTAAGCCATACATGGTAACAATGTTTTATAAATACCAGTACAATTCCAAAATGGGCAAACTGTTCTCACAGAGGATGCCGGATGGTCTGAAAGGGAAACCACTCACCCCGGAAAAAGCCTATAGGTGGGCAGTTTTGGCAGAACCATCACAGCTGGTGCCTAATGCTACAACATACCCGCTTCCATGGCAACTACAGAGAGATTGCTTTCCCTTACACCAGCAGGCCACTTCATGCTTTAATGTAAAGCGACAACTTTCCGGAATTAATTTGTGTGTTGTCAAAAAAAAAAGTCCCCCAAACAGATTTAATTCAGAAAAATAGAAAGAAAAAAAAGCAATTTTCTTTATTTATGTTGGCTCCCCAATCTGCCCCCACACCGCTGCTGCAACACCATAATTCTCCAGTGATTTTTGAGAACTTTCAGCCATTCGAAGTGATCTCACTCCTGGAGTAGTACGAGGCAGCGACAAGAAAATCTTTAACGAACGAGAAAGCAATTCCATTTCACAGCAGCTAGGAACTGAGGAGGAGGGGCGGGAGAGTCACCAGCTTCTAAAGAGAAATGGAAGCCTCTGATAAAAGCTGCTCACCACAAGATTCCTCCAAAAAAAAAAAAGAGGAGCAGACAGACTTAACACCAAATCATCCTGCTGTACGACTCAGAAGCTTACCTAGCACTGACAACTGACAGGAAGAGTGCTACGCTGTATGTAGCTTATTAGCATCTGTGAATATCACTTTGCTTGTGCCCCCAAACTTCTTAAATCTCTATCTGTGACAAACAGAGCAACACCATCTTTAACTGCAGAAATGATTTGGCAAACATGGAATAACTACAAATTAAAGTGTGCTTTAACATGTTTAGTGTTGGTATCAAAGGCTTTTCATCACATAATTTAGTGATTTTACAATGTTGCTGTGTAAAACCTGTTGCCAATGCATGCTTAAGGGAAATATCAGTGTAAGAATAGGAATAATAGATCTTCACAAATGCCAGGCTGTATTCAGAGTTAATATTGCTTGCTGTGATATCATGCTGCTGGGAACAAACATTCCATTCCATTATCCATTTGGGATATATTACAAACCCTGATCACACAGCCAATCCACAGCCCTCCTTCCATTATCCATCCAATCGTGTGCACCCTCCCTCTCCCTCCCTCCCTCCCGTCAATGAAGCAACGGCAGGCATCGCTCCCACAACTTTGCCCGGCTCCCTATCTGCTCTCGTTTCCCATCTCCTGGCGAGCATAACTCAGCGAGTGCTACAACTTCTCTCAAAAGCTAGATGTGAGAAATGTATATATTTGTAAGTGCTAATACTACGCGGAGCAGAATGTCGGGCCAGCACCAGACAGATGGTTCTGCAAAAGATCAGAGAGAAGCTGCCTCTCTGTCCCTATTCCTCTATTTCTCTGAGAGAAAGCATTATCACTATCACAGCTCTGCATGGCACCAAGGAGCTTCAGTGTACAAAAGCGGCCCTAATTCCCCCGATGGTGGAATCGGCTCACTTTAACAAGGGTATCAAAGTATTCTATCAATGAGAGGATATTTAAAACTCTCAAAAGCCTATATAACCATGGGTGGAATACTATTGGGAGGCTTATTGGGGTGTTGAAGGACAAATACAGAAAAAAACAGATAAACAACATAAAACAACAAAGACACATAGAAAGAGTTCTGGAAAAAGAGAGCAGGAAGGCCTTTCTCAGATTTGTAGCAGAGTGACTAATAATAGCAACAACAACAACATGGAAATTATTTGTATGCAACTGGTTTAAAGGGACAATTAGCCTTGTCCCGTGTGTCCTTGTGTCCTTCATCAAGCACTGTCAGTGCAGATTAATTGATATAATCAAAGGCCAAGTGATCTTAATTTATGAAGCCAGAATTCTCTGGAGCCAAAAGTTATACTGTGTGAACAAAAGGAATGACTCACTCACTGTGTGTGTGTGTGTGTGTGTGTGTGTGTGTGTGTGTGTGTGTGTGTGTGTGTGTGTGTGTGTGTGTGTGTGTGTGTGTGTGTGTGTGTGTGTGTGTGTGTTTCATGTCTTTATTTGGCATACACCCGTTTTACACTTGGCTTGCTATGACACCTCATAGGAGGCCAGGGTCAAATAAAGAGCAGGAGATCTTAACAGCAGTCACACACCAGAGGAGGCTACTCAGCAACTAAAACACAGGCAGACACACTAATGGATTCATACACCAATGGACAAGATACCACACAGATAGACAAATTCTAAGTTTCAAGATGCACAGAAAAACGGGGTATGCAGCCTATGTGGGCTACGTCAGCCATGCTTTACATTAAATTGCTCAAACACATAATACAATAAATTACTTTGTCGAGTGCACTGCTTCTGTCTTTTACTATCTCTTTCTATCTAAAACTCACAATTGGAATGTTCAAAAAATCTTTTAAAAAAAAAATCACCCACAGCGCAAAGAACTCAATTAGGGGCAAAGGCGCCATGACAGGACTGCTTGCAGAAAATATGCTGCTGTGCCAGGTGGAAAGAGAGAAAGGTGGCACAGAATTTGCCAATCGATTAGGATTCTCATTGTTTAGATGGAATATAAAGCTCTCTTTGTCTGCCCATGCTCTTCTAACCTTTATTGGGCCACTGAAGAAAGCAAACGCCACCATGGTGAGAGGGGAATGTAGAGTCTGCTTTGCACTTAACACACTGCACACAGATTGCAGAGCTGGCATGGTATGGCGGCCACAGACTGTCTGCCGACCCTGGCGCTCCCCGCCCTGCCCGACCTTGGTACCACTGCGCCAATGTGCCAAGGAGGGCTCCATAACACCCTGTCATTGCCTAAAAAAAAACACAACCTGTCTCTCCCTGACACAATGCTGGAAAACAGAAACAGGCTTGAGAAAGTTCATTAACAGATAAACGGCGGAAGGTGGGGAAAAAAAGAGAGAGATGGGAATAAATAAGAAAATGACAACGGACGGAAGATACAGAGAGAGGTTGGCAGCCATCCATGAAGAAGACAGCTGGCAGCGACATCCTTCACAAACCTGGCGACACAAGCGGCATGATGGAAGCAACCACCAGAGACATGGAGAAAGGGACAGAGGAAGAATGAGAGAGATGAGGGGGTTTGGAGGAGAGGGGGGGTTGTGGCAGTAGATAACGTGGTTTTCGTCTCCAGATTACTCTGCTAATTAACACAGTTCCACATACAGGGCCCCCCTGCCTGCATTGCAGCCTGGCCCTGGTCTTCAGAGTCAGAGTTGACATAGAGGGACAGAGAGTGAAAGGAAATGTGTATATGTGAGTGTTTGTGAGCAACGGCCGGGGGAGTATGAGCGATGAAAAGGGATAAAAGGTGAGGCAAGGTTTGGTGGCCTTGTCTGAAGGTGAGTCGGCTCCCCTGCCAGCTTGCCTGCAGCCTGGTTCCTCTGGCGGAAAGAAAAGAAGAAGGGGTGAAGACGAATGAGCCGGAGCGCGGGGATGCTGAGCAGCCGAGTCGCTCACCTCATCCAAAGGGAGTAAGTGTGTGTGTGTGTGTGTGTGTGTGTGTGTGTGTGTGTGTGTGTGTGTGTGTGTGTGTGTGTGTGTGTGTGTGTGTGTGTGTGTGTGTGTGTGTGTGTGTGTGAGTGAGAGAGAGAGAGAGAGAGAGAGAGAGAGAGAGTGTGAGTGAGAGAGAGAGAGAGAAGGCCAATGAGCCGGCACCAGTCCAGTCACAACACCACAGACACAAATCCTGGTTCTGTACCATTAGCTCCAGACTGTCATAAATCAGACAAAGCCAGCCAGCAGGATGGAGGGAGAAGGCCAAACAGAGAAGTCAAAAAGCCACAGCCACACAGCACTGATCAGACAGCAAGGGGGAGCAAACAGCAACCTTTGAACAAAGGAAGCATTTATAACAACACAATACAGACTCCACACACATAATGGAAGAGCTGGACAGTAGGGATGATTATTTAACCTCAATGCTTTTTGAGTTCTGACTGAAATGTGTCCATAGCATTGAATGCTTGGTCAGCTTTTCAGTCTTGCTTTTTATTCTTTGATCAGATATTTGCTCATCTCAAATCAGGAAACTTTGAGGCCTTTATTAGATGGTTGAAAATGAGGGTAGAGAGATGGGAACAACATGCAACAAAAGGACCCCTGCTGGACCCGACACTGTGGATGCTGCGGTTCATGGTCATAGCCTTAAACCCCTTGGCCAGCAGAGCCCCCCGAAACTTTGTCATTTCAATTGTCTTATTGCTGCTTATGTTAAAAACATAAAATCATGTGGCATTGAGAAGTTTTGTATATGTTGTTCAATGAAAAAGGGGTTCTGTAAAAACAGGTTGATGATAAAGCTATTGACACAGACAGCTGTGTATTGTATTGGCACAGGTTTTGTACTAGCTTTAGGACGGAGTAAAACATGCTTAGAAGCATATAAAAAAAATTGTAGCCTACCATTTTGTATCTCATAAAAAGCTTGCATTAACATACACATGATCCAGATTGTCCTGGTGTTAGTAGATTAGATATTCTAGTCATTAGGATTTTGTCATTGCATTTCCATTTGGTAATGCCATTACTGGAGAAAAAGCTTCATTAGCATTACTGCATGTAATAACCTCAACAAGGGATTTCCTAACCCAGATTTCAACCACACCCAACCCAGGCATGCTGCTTTGGCATGCACCCTACTGGCAGATAAACAGCACATCTGCCTCCCTGCTCTGAAAGTTGTACATATATATTGTATGAACCACTAGAGAAAAGACAGTTTGGCACAAACTGGCAGCAAAGCAACTCTTGGTCTTGCAGCAAGTTCTGCGTGTGTGCCAATCCTACCTCACACAGCGGCACGCAATGGGGGGCTGAACACTTCTACACTGTGATCCAATTAATTTCATCTCCGCACGCCACACATTTTGACATGCTAGGAGCGTTAGGAGAGGAAGTGGAGGTTTGAAGGGGGTGCAGGTGAGCAGTGAGGCAAGTGGGAATAACTGAGAAAGAGGAAGTGGAAGGATAGGCCAGGGCTGGGGAATCTTAGCATTGCCTTTATCTTGGGTTCGAGTTTTCTGCACAGGGAGAAGAAAATGCAATTACACGTGCCCTCTCAGCCTTTTCAGGCAAGTGTGGTGTGTAGAAGTGAGGGGGTGGTGGTGGGGTTTGTGCCCTGTGGCGACCACCACTCCCATACTCTATGCTAATAGACGCTTGTTCTGCATTCTAACAAGCATTTGGTGGCAAGGATCTGAGTGGGGAGCAGCAGAGGGTGAGTGCATAGCATCAGCAATGTAAGGGGGAGGGGGGGGGGGGGGGGTGTCTGTCTCCTTGTGTCTCTGGAGATAGTACGAATAATGAAAAACTCTGCTGGGACTTCAAAGCAAACGGCTGGTCATTTCCTGTGTTGATGGCTGATACAGCCCTACATGTTCATGCAACAAGAACACACACACTTAGTCACTCATTCCTGCCAGTAATAACCCCGGCCAATGAACACCCCTTCCTTTGATGATATAGCAGAGCCAATAAGGAGAAACAAGTCTTTGGAGGTGGAATAGATTTGAAAAGCTTTTGTGTATTGCTGGCAGAACCATCTAAGTGCCTTAGCCACAGCCTGGGGGTCAACACTTACGGAATGTGGGTGTAATGCCAGAAACAATTTTTTAACACTTTAATTTTAATTTTTAATTTTGAGAATTTTTTTTTTTTAAAACAACATAGAACAAATAGTTGTCAGACGGCAATCAGATTATGCAAGTGCCTGTTAGGGTTGGGCGATGTCCCTTAAATTGGCAGTTGACGATGTTTACAGTAAAACATTGTGATGGACGACACATTACAACTGGACCTACTTTCACTTAACTACGGTGCAGATGTCCGTGTTCTGCGTAACGACAGTACAGTGGAACGTTTGCCTTTAACAGAGCGACAGTAATAACCTAATATACCAGGATTACTGAGATTAAACTACATTCTCCGTTATATTTGCACTGAATAACGCATTCAATAAACAGAAACATAACTCTAACAGAAACTAACAGAACAGAAAATAGCACCCTCGTTAATTAGCCTACTGTTGCTAACGTACATTCATAAATCCTACGTAACATCGTCCCGTACCCACAGGACATCAGACTTACTTATTGATGCACGCACACAGTAGTGTCCACAAACTTGTGAGGGGAGAAAAGAAAGCGTGAAGCGTTCCACGTTAACGCCTGTTCTACAGTTCTGCAAAGGCTCCGCGCAGAGCTTTCGCCGTAGCATACGTAAACGGCCTGATGTTTATACTGGAGGGGGGGGCAGTGTGTAATAGAGCGAGGGAGAAGTGAGAGAGTGACGGCGATTAGCTTTGGAGCGAGTAGCGACTCTAGAGTCATAGTGAGAGAAACAAAGTGTACCCGTTATTTCTGACCACGGTGGGAAACCTGGAGCAGGAAAAGTTAACCCTCTCCTTGATTTCATGTTGTTTATGGAGAAGGACAGTTGTCAATTTCCCGTCCAGCACCCGCGACTGATTAGTAATGGCTGGCCGACATCACGATGGAGAGCCACCATCGTGATGTCGGCCAGCCATCACTAATCAGTCAGAACAACCCTAATAGCTGTGTACCTTTTCTTGGGAGACATATTGACATATTGTAGCGGGTGTAATTAACAACAATAATTCAATTTTGTGTCCCAGTTCTAGTAATTTGCTTTTGTGCATGCAAATATAAATCAATAGAATATAGTCTCAAACATTTTTGTGCTATCCCTCCTCGTAGGTTTCAAAAACACACCAAATCTGGAAACACCGACGGCTCTAAAGATGATTATCACAAAATGCAACAACAAAAAACACTCAAGTATGCAAGAAAGAATTGGGCAGTTCAGATGTGGCAATCTAAGGCATGCTGATGGAGATGTGTGTGTTGCTCATCACTGGGTCAAAACAGCCTGACATGTACAAAAATGTAAGCGCAACACAATCTGAGTAAGTAATCTGTGTGGGAGGAAGGGCCACACAAATATAAACATGCCTGCATTGGCAATTTCTGGCCGATCCCATTTCCTTATCATATAATCTACTTCTCTTATGAAAGCCAGACTGCCCTGCAGAAGTTTTGTTATTGTATGTGTGTGAGTATGCACCCAGAAGCACATTCATGTATGTCTCTGTGTCTTATGTGCAAGTCACCAACAGCATGCATGAGACAAAGTGAACAAAAACACACATCTGGTTTCATTCAGGATGCCTGGAATTCTTTGCCTGCTTGGTTCAGATTACTTCCCGAGCTCCCATGCTGGCTCCGCAGGAGAGCAGATAAACTATGCCGCTCAACACAATGTCTCGCCTATTCAACACTGGAAGGGTGTAGGTTGACAAGGACTAGAGGTGAAGCTGAGTTTGTAGGAGGGTTCTGGTTGCAGACGAGCCTCAAGCTAGGTATGCTAATTTATTGCTTCTCAACCACTGCAGACCCCTCCTTACAGTATGTTGAGTGGGAGTGGGTCCTAAGGGAAGGGGACGTTAAAGGTTCTGCCACACTGAACAGCACCTTAATATGATCCTGACCCCTTCCACTGATATCCACTGGGGACATTCCCAGCAGTAGAGGGCCAGCTCTGTCTAGATCCAGACCAGACATACAGAAGGTCAGGAGACTAAGAACCTTAAGAGCATTGGTTAAAGCTGTACAGCAGCATAAGCAGGCCTAAACCAAGTGAGAGGAGAGCTGGAGAACATATCTATTTTCCTCTGTTCACAATCAGAAATCTAAATAAAGTAAACCATGTTTATTGTTGTTTTGCTGCAAGAGACCCTATGTTCAGCAATAGAGAACAAGATTATTTCTGTTCCAAAATGAAACATTTATACACCTTGGGATCAGTTCATTCACACTACCTAACAATAATTCCTGAACGTCACCCTTTTCTTTACATTTTACAGAACGCCTTTCTTCCAATTCCTTCACCCAATTCTCTTATCTCCCAGGTTTGACTGAGTGATGTCTTCAGCCAAAATCACCTCGTCTACTCCAGTTCCCCAGGAGATGGAGTGCCAGTGAGGTAGACGATTCAATCAGTGAGAAGTGAAAGAGCAGATCACAGACAATACGCTGCGGCCCCATTACCCCCAGTCCTCGGTTACCGCTAGCGACGCTTAGCTCGGGCCCCCACCTAATGGACCATAATATCATTTTACGCCATGTTCCAGCTCTTTATACTGGTTCTAAACATAACACTGTCGCCAAGGAACAATAAAAACAGATATATTTCTTTATTACTCCTCACAAAGCATAATCGCCAGATCTGAGCACCACTACAAAGGAAACTAATATCCACAGGAACCCGCTCTTTTCCTTGGCTCATTTAGGGCAGACGCACAATTGTTATTACATTGAGCTGTATTCTGCCGGCCTCACCTCCCCATGCTGTTCACTCAGAATGTAATGGGTGTTTTATTATAATCAAATGAATACGTCTTCACTATAAATAACCTACTGAAAAGGCCATTTTCTATGCCTCACAATATGTTTAAAAGTCCATCACGCCTCAAGCAACAAGGTCACAAAGCCGATTTGAATGTTGTGTGCTACTGTATAGGTGAAAACAGCAACTTGTCTACCCTTTACTCACCCTCACATCCCAAGCTGCCCCCTTCCACTCACCTAATAATCACATTCCACACTTTCTTGCACACGTCATGCGAGTCTCCGGCAGGTTCATTACTTTGCATGATAGGAGGAAGAGGAAATGTCACCTGGGTACTCTGCTTCTGAGGCCATTCACTGTCCTCATCTCACGGGGCAAATGCTGTGCTTGTAAGTCTTGAGCCAGATGAGTGGAATTTCACTTCAGTGAGGGCAAGTTATTAATCGCAACTAGGAATCATCCCCTACACGGTATACGGTGCTATTGTCCTCTACCCTATATATCATCAGGTCTTACCAGCCCATTTACACTATGGGGATCTGACAAGAGATGAGCGAACACTTGGGCATGAACATGTGTGCTAGTGTGTGTGTGTGTGTGTGGCAAGACGAAGCAGGACGGGAGTTGGGGAAACCAATCTCTCACACAGAGGAGCAGAGACAGGCGGGCAGATATGCTCCAGGCCCAGAATAACCCAGGCTGTATCCATGAATGAAATGACAGGATTACAGGGGTATTAGCAAACCTGCTGAGATGGTAGATAATTCTGTTCATGGTTGGGCGTCACGCCGCTTGCAGCAGGGTAAAAGTCTAACTGTTTGACTAATGAACAATATGGACAAGCTCTTCACATAGTCACCAAGCAGATAATTCAAGGCCATGGGGTCTCCCTCTCCGTTTACAAGAATGGTTTGGCATTAGCTGCTTGACGGACATTAATGCAAACAATTAAAGATTTATGTCAGCTGCATTATTGTGGATGGAAATGGGGACTGCAAACATAAGCCCCCCTACCCTGTTTAAGAATGGGATTATTGTTGTGTCAACAACCCCCATAGATAATAGTAATTACTGCCCTTGCTGCAGCACCATCAGACTGCAACTTTGGTAGCTGACAGCTTGGTCCTAATTACCAAGAACCACCAATTACTGGCTCCATTTCATTATTTATATTACTCAGCACACCCAAATAAAAAGAGACTTCAATGACTCTGAGCAGTCACATCTCTGGCAGCTGCAGAGGAGCATCCAGAGGACCTGCTGAATCATTGCCTCGTAGTTTTTTCCTGACTATATAGTCAGCATGCAAACACAACATTGTTTGCGCAAATAAAACTGAGTAAAAACAAGAAAATTAGGCCAATAGGGGGATGCCTTCACTTCCTCTTTGCCAGCCACAGGAAGTAATTTAGCTAAAAAGGAAGTGCATTATCATATTTTCTTTACCCATTTGCTCCTGCTCGTTTATCTGCCAACAGAGCTGCAGAATCAATTCTAAAAACATCAGCCCTGGAGCCTTTAACTACTAAAACAGTTTGCATGTTGTATCTACATTCATATTTCATTCATTCCTCTGTGAGATTTATGTTGGAAAAATTGACTCGTCTGCTGCCATGTGTGATGCCTCCAAAAATAATAAAACAAAATACACAAAAACAGTTCTTTATCTGGTGAGTGTATTCAACCATCCGTACTAACACACACAGACTTTCGCAGATGTTTCCCATCACCCTCTGCTGCCAAGCGTCGTCCAGTGATGGCTGAGACAAGCGGGGGCTCGGGCGGGGGTGTGGAATTCTGCTATCCCTGCTCCAGTGAATTATGCAGGAACTTGGCAGATCATTGTGGAGATTTGTATGTCTGTGGATTTGATATGAAACTGTTTAAGAGGCTCGTCTGGAGTCTGTCTCTCAACGTGCCTCCCCTTAAAGTGGGCCTGGCTGTTTAGCTTATGTTCCCCTAAAGCCTGACGGCCACATTTATCAGCCCCCCAAGGGTGCAGATGGGCGATTAACTTGGCAGACAGGACTTATACTATCATCTGAAAGATAACCATTACAACACTTTGTTGCTCCAAAAAAGTATGCCTCTGAGCAAAGAAAAGCTCATACGCCTTTAAATAGGGGAACCACACAAAAAACACCTGCATCACCTATATAGTTTTCTGCAAGCATACACCTTGGTAATTAACAAATGACTCTCTCTAGCACCTCATGCTCAGCAATTCCAAAAGGACAAGTCTTCTATAAAAAAAAAAAATTTAAAAAAATAGTATCTACAAAAGGAATATACGGTAGCGATCCAAAGCTCTTAGCATTTAGATGACAGCTGCGCAGGGCAGGCTTTGTTTGCAGGGGCTAGAGTGGAGCAGTATATGTAGCCCGGAGGCCGGATCTGTTCCAACTGTGCCCTGGCAAGAAAATATTCAGCCCAGTCAGCCCCGACAGCTTGGATATTCACAGGGGGCGATGGAAAACTGGAGGGCTTCAGCACCATGTTGGAGTTGGGGGAGCTCGTAGGAGGAGGGGTGATGAGTCAGGAACAAGGTGTTTTATATTATTTTGGTACCGCAAGGACATGGCATTTACCGTGTTCGAAGAGCACAACCAAACGTAGGCTGTTGATGAGGGCCTCGTGTCTGTGTTGGCCTGCGGTGATTTAACTTTATTATCTGGCAGGTATGTCTGCAGGGGGGGGCAAGCAACATTTTTAACCACCTTTACACATTCTGTAGGTGTTAGTTGTAATGCAAGCACTGCAATAACTTGCTGTGGTGATAATGAATGTTTAAAGCCTGGGTTTGAATTAAACATTTATCACTGCAGAGAAAACAGAAATTACTCTTTACACTGCAGAGAAAACAGAAATTACTCTTTATGGTTCATGAGAAAAAATAAACAGTATGACAATGATGGTTTTAAGCATGTGCATTTTCTTCCACAATGACGTTATCATAGCAATTTGGACTACATGAGACTTTGTCATTTGACAAACCAATTTCAGAGTTTCCATAGATCACAGGCATTTCTCCTCACTTGATTAACCTGAACCAACTTCAAAAAGTGCCAAAAGCCTTTTTCAAAACAATATTTTACATGGGCTTTCTCTGTCAAAAGTATTACTATCTGTTATCTGGTTCTGTTTACGTATTTTTGCTATATCCTTTGAAGAAACAAATTAAAAAAAAATAAACTAAATGAGTACCTCACACAATAGTGTGGATGCTGTAGTTGCCTGCATTTATTAATGCATTTATTTAAGTATCTACAAGTAATACAGCACATAAAAAGGTTAGTGTCGCACAAACACACAAAAAAGGACAACAAAAACAAGGGATTTGTTTGCTCTTGTGCATCCAAATTCATTCATCCCCAAGTACCTCTTTGCTCCGGGGTTGTGCCAAGGCAAAGCCTCATGGGGGAAATGATTGACACCTCCTAATCCTCATGGCTACCAAAAAGCATGTCATTACCATGACATTTACACCATCTTCTGGGACGGGAGATGAAGCGCGGGAACAACAAAGGGATAAAAACAGTGAACAAAACTCAAAAAATAAGACGTGTGAATTTTGGATGTGCTGTATTTTGGGTCACACATGTAGCTTAAGTACTTTGAGAGAAAATCATCTCTGCACCCGACTTCTATTAATTCAGCACAGCTAGAACAACCACTTGGGGTAGCCTACATTTCAAATGAGCCATATTTTGTATACATTTAACACCGGCGGGCAGGCTGGCAGGCATGCAGGACTAGAGGATATGTGATGGAAAGTGGAGCACAAGAGTTATGGCCTAAGCAAGCAGCTGATTATGGAGAAGATGAGTGAGAAAAGGAGTTGTCTGTCAAGCTAAGCCCGTCGCAGATGGACGAGTGTGGCACACTAAGAAACCACCAAGTCCTGAGGCTTTGAGGCAGCTTTGGGTTTTAAAGTACACCACAGAAACTGTTTAGAAAAAAGGGATGGAACAGTGGATTAACCCAAATATAGTATATTATGGGCAATTGTGTATGTTAATATTCCTCACCTTTTCATTCATCTCATCGACTGAGAGAATCATGGTAAAACATGGTCGTTTTTCCACTCTTAAATGAAGTATGAACAGCAGAAGCTTTTACAGCCGTCTATATAAAACGATTATAGCAGCAGTTAATTGCTGGGGATCTTCATTTAATGAGCATCAGAGCAAATTTAATTACTTGCAGCTTTTAATAAACAAGCACAGAAACCTAGTGGTGTGCAAATAAAGTTATGACAGAATATAACTTATCCTAACTTGTAGGCCAATACTTGACTTATAATTGGACCATTGTTTCCTGACACATAAACACACTGTGTTGACCATTTGCTAGCCAGCAATGTTCCATTTCTGTGAGCGCCATAACAAAAATTGTTTTCATTTGTGTACTGTGGCACTTGGGGGCTGACCCTTGCCTGTGTAGCTCCCAGGTGAGACAGTCAGCTATCTGCTGGGTAGCACAGCTATTGCCACACTCTCGTCCCTCTGCAAATCCTATCTGCTCAGTCCTTTCCCTAGAGCTCACTATCACCCTGCTACCTCTACTCTTGTACTGACAGCCAAACAATGAAAGCCAGGACTGCCTTAACGAGTAGAAAGTGGAGGCTCAACTAATTAGAGAGACCCCCCCCCCCACACACACACACACACACACACACACACACACACACACACAATCGCCTCCAACCCCTCCTATTAACTCAGAACAGTGTGATACAGCTTGGCCAGGGCTGGGACTGTTGGGCCCGTCGTGAGAGAAATAGGGGTTGGAAGTTGTTGTTTTTCTGGCAGCTGGCCAATGGGGGACCGTAGTAATTGCCCGAATCTCACTGTGGCAAGTGAAGAGAAACTGTGTGAGGGAAAGTGCCAAGGAAAGTGAGAAAATGCTGGGACCAAGTGTGGGAATGAAAGTCTAGCAATAAAAAAGAAAAATTCAGATAGGGAAAGAGGATACAGACAGAAGCTTTGAAAAACGAGGCACAAGAGATAAATGTTTATAAGAAAAACATGGAATGACATGCGGGACAAGTGATTTTAAAAAAAGTCAGAGCTTGAGGACTCTCATTGCGTGAAAATAATACAAGTAGAAAGAAAACTGGACAACGTATTGGGAGTGTTAAGTGAAAATAGAATGACCTCAGGTGCTACTCACTAGGGAGAGGCAGACAGGGGTGCACTGAGCTTCTTGGCTGCTGGAGTGGAACAAAGCAGGGTGCAGCGGCAGCTGCACGGTGGGCCCTCACTGGATACTTCAATCACAGGCAGCCGAAGCCCAAGGCAAATTTGGCCAATTAGCCGCACACTACTACTGACCCCCAGCTTCATTAAGGGCCCGGGCTCTGGAAACGGGGAGAGAGGAGAGGGGAAGGAGAGGATTAGGGAGAGAGACAGGGAGAGAGAGAGAGAGAGAGTATAAAGCATCAGCACTGGCCAGGTTTGCGAAGACACACATGCATTTGCACAAAAACACATGCTAGAGGTGAAGCTCAAGGTTACAGATAAACACAATCAACTGTGGCAGCACCCCATACCACAAACTCGCCATATTGCACTCTCCCCTTACTGTGGGTTTACACCTGCAGCAAAGGTGGCGTTGATGGCCCAGGGGTTAGAGTCGTTGAGGCCAGAGGGCGTAGCTCCCCCCTCTCTCCCACACAACTGCACTGACAGCAACAGGTGTGGTGGCCAGCAAACATGCAATTACCAGGCTAAGAATCTGCTCTTTGTGACAGAGACAACGGCAGATCAGAGGGAAAAATCAGACCTAAAGGGGGAGAGGAGCAAAGAGGGGGGAGAGGCGAGAGACAAGGGAGGAAGAAAGGAAGATACAGACTACTGAAAGTCCCTGGAGGGGAGACAGAGAGAGATATTTTCAGTCCGCTCTTTTCATCGCAAATCCCTCACCAGCAGAGCGAAAAACAGATCAAAACCCAACACATACAGTAGCTATGACACACCTGTTGTTCTGCACTAGAAATACAAATTTACACGCTTAGATGGTCTGGAGAGACCTCACATACATTTGTGCACAACAATGAGACAAAGGAGAAGGGTAAACTGACAGCATCCTATTCCAGTGCAGATTGGGTGGGGCTGTTTGGGTGCTTTGGGACAGGTTGCGTTCAATGAGCCCTGACAGAAAGACTGTTTGGTGTATGTGTCTGTATTATAAGTGTGTATATCCACATGGGGCCTCTGTCTATATCAGCCTTGTGATGGAAACCTCAGTGATGCTCCAGGGTGGGGGAGGTAGCAGCTTCATATTCTCTTTCTCTGCTCTCCCTCTCCGATTACCGGCCTTCGATCAGGCTAAAGCAATGTTTGCACACTTTGCCGCCAGTGTAGCAATAAGTGCTGTCAGAAACCTTGCATGCTTGGGTGGAGAAGAGATACTGGCCCTTTATTTAAAACAAGCCAAGGATAAAAGATCAATGACCCAATTCAGGCCATGAATTGCAGGGGAAAGTTCGCAAACATAGTGGGAGATTATGAGAGGGAGATGTATGTGTGGATGGGGGGGAACGGAGAATGAGGGTGTATCTACCTCATCTGTGTGCTAGTGGCTTATTGATCGGTGGAGACACACAGCTCCCGGCCATTCATCACAGGCCACTCAGGCCCTTAGATAACTCCTATGATAGTGCCCTGCTACTGAGCAGCTGCAACTGGCCATATCCATTATCCTTCAAAGTAAGCCCCCTAGACTAGGAACAGGCATGGTGGGGCTGCTGGGTGACAGGCTGGAAGGAGGGCTGAAATGGAAAAGACCAGGCCTGTGGTTAGGAGCCTGAGGCTGAGGCTAGTGTATACAAAGGCAGGAGCTGGGGTTGAAGTGTCAGGGTTTTATGACAAATGGTGCTCCGACAGCCAGAACAGAGATGAGAAACTGTCTGTTTGCACCAGTTGGAGAGAAAAAAATGTGACGGAACTATTGTTTCCATTTCTCGGCCAAAGAGTATTAGCAAAGCTGTTTTATAGCAGATAGCACACAAACCATCCGAGCGACAGGCAGGCAGCTCTGAAAACTGCTGAGTGGCTCTCTGTGTGTGTGTGTGTGTGTGTGTGTGTGTGTGTGTGTGTGTGTGTGTGTGTGTGTGTGTGTGTGTGTGTGTGTGTGTGTGTGTGTGTGTGTGTGTGTGTGTGTGTGTGAAGTGAATTCCCAAATTGCGCAGGTGGGGGATAAGCCATAATGAGCCATGCAGGGAGAGAAGAGGGGGGGGGGGGGGGTCGGAGTGAGTGCAAAAAAGAAGGGAGGAGGCCAAAGATCGAGGGAGAAAGCCAGAGTGAGAGTGATGGAGACGGGCTCAGAGCCAGAGACAAGGCCCCAAAAGAGCAATTACAGGAGCTCCAGAGAAGGTGTGGGCCCAGCCCCCAGCCATAGTTTAGAACAGCACAAAGCCCTGCCAGACACATACTCACAAGCACACACACACACACACACAGCGTGATCTAAGAAAAACTTCTGATGACGAAAAGACGAAGATGGACAAAATAGGAGAAGTTGGGTGAAAGTCAAAACGGGAAGGACACATGAGGTAGAAGTATGTTTAAACTAGGGTCATCTCAATCCAAAACATCCCCATGTTTTACTCCCCTACATGTTTTCAAGGCAGCATGTTCTGGTCGAAACCTGTTCCTTTAACAGCTTGGTCCAAAACAAAAGCTGAAACTCCGGGGCTGACGACAGTGTAAGCAAAACTTTGAAGTCGATTGTCCTCCATGTGGTGAGGGCTAAACAACACTGAAAAGTGTGGACAGCCTCGCACCATGGTGCCCGTCACAAATCCGAGTTTGAAATGGTTTCTGAAGGCAACTGTTTCTGCCCCAACACCCCACCTCACCCACCACCACCTTTGCTTAAAGCAGAATGACATGTTGCAAAGACCAAGCAAGAATGATAGGAGAAAAAGAAAGAGAGAGATAAGGGGGGTGGGGGGAGAATTAAATTAAGAGAAAAGTTCTCGCACACCGGTATGCACCATTGATTTCCTATTCTCTTGGAAACATTTAATGAGCTTAAATAGGAGCCTCGTTTGACACTGCCACAGTGACTCGGAGGAGCCTTACAGTGAGAGGAAATCGTTCAGCGACTGTGACGGCTACCAGAGGGGGGTGGAAGATGGAGAGGAGGTGGAGGAGGAGGGAGGGGAATGAAGGTTTTAATGCCAAAGCAAGAGATGTCTGCAAGACAGATGTTGGATTATGCTCGGGAAATGGTCCATGGGTAGCATTACTTTCCTAGTTCTCAATGAGGAGGAAAAATGAATGAAGGATGAAGCAGATTACTGGAAAAGAGGCAGGCGGCGGAGGAGGCTGAAGGTGGTTTACATTCAACCAGGCTGCCTAGCTATGTAGGTGCTTACCACTTACAACATGCACTCATTATAACCCAACAATGTCCAAACTGACTGACAGTTACTGCTCTACTGCAGTGTTTCACCTCATTACTTCCTGGATGACCTCCCTATGAGACATTTAACAGATGCCTATTGCTTGGCGGCCATCTTGTTTTTCTACCCTCCCCTGCTCTCTTTTCTCCCTCTATCGGTAGAAAAACTATTGTCACTTCAGAGAGCAAAGTCCTGAGGCGCTTCGCTGCTCTCTGCCGCTGATGAGGGCCTACTGGGAACCATCGGCAGCCGCTTTATGAAGCCGTCTGGCAGAGTGAATGGACTCACCTTTTGCAGGCAATCATGATAATAAGTGTGAAGTCGGGCATGGCTGTACACTGGCACCACAGGGGGGCCTCCCCTCACCAACTGCTGGGTGTGGTTGTGTGTGTGTGTGTGTGTGTGTGTGTGTGTGTGTGTGTGTGTGTGTGTGTGTGTGTGTGTGTGTGTGTGTGTGTGTGTATTGAATTTACTCAAGTTGCATTTTTTAAACAATTCTCTAAATCCAAACTAATTCAAATGAGAATAGCTACAACAACAAATGACAACAAGACAGAACTTAAACAAAACAAGAACCTCACAGTCCAGAGTCATACCGTAAATGATCAGGACAAAAAACTTAGCAATAGTAAGTCAACAAAAGAAATATGCACTTCATATATACATATATAATCAGTAAGGTAAATCTGGCAATTTATAATGATATAGATTAGTTAGGCTTAACATTACCTTTTGGTCTTTAAGCACTTGCAATTAAATTTTTCACCATTGTCTGAGCAATAAACTAATGAAAATAATCAAATTGTACTATGTTGCAGCCCAAGTATTGATTTTAGGAGATATAGTCCAGCCCTAGAGTTTATATCTACATAAATGCAAAAGAGATACACTGTGCTTTCCATACTTTTAGGAGGACTGCTACTGCTGGGTACAAAACAGGCTCCCAAACATGATGACCAGCTTTTAATGACTCTGAGTGTAGACATGCTTATGTGCATGTAAACATCCTTATACATATGTGCATATGTAAGTGGTTAAGCATAAATATTTCAGGTCCCTGTGTCATGCTTTTAACTCAGTCAGACATGTGTTCAGGTTTACAGTAGCTTTGAAATTCCACTGATGTCTGCTTCTTATATTATTAGGTCAGAAAGGAGTTCTTCAGTTCCTGAACCTAGTTTTTTTCCCCCAACTTTGGCCCAGCTGCAGGGAGAGCGGCTGGCATGTACCACATCTGAGTATCTATCCAGACAGATGCATAGTAAGCAGTGCTGCAACCAGAGTGGGTGTTTGGCACAACTGGCAGCAGTGCTGAGACCATGTTTTGCTGGGCTTTCATGTGTGACTTGCAGGGAGAAGTTGCAATGAAGTGGATTTTTTAAAAATGAAAATTAATCTTAGGCTGAAACAATCATGTGATCCTCTGATGATTAATTACGGTGAAAGAAAAATATGACCACAGTAGAGGCCCTTTTTCTTTCTGTAGAGTTCCAGCAGATACACATAGGCGTGCACTCCCACACACACATGCCAAGTATAGAAACTGGAAGTGACTAACAGCAGCATAAGAACGACAACTTGGGAAAGGCGTAGTGGTGAAGTGCCCTACACTGCTTTCTCCAGTGTCCCCAGCTGTCATTTCTACCATTCTTGCTCAACATAGTGCCATCGAGAAACAATTCCTCACTGGAAACAGACTTTGCCCTCCGTAGGAATCCATAGGCCATCATCTATACGACACTATGGACCATTATCTGAATCATTTACACCGGCCTATATATAGCCTGTGGAGAAAAGATCATTATTGAAACAGAAAGCTATATTTCATAATTGCACTACCACGCTTCTATCTCCTCAGTGAAATTGGCTCTCCAGAATATATTCTCTCTCACTCTACTCCATCTCTCTTTATCTCCCTCTCTCGTCTGTTAGAGAGGGCGATTTTGACAGGCTGACTGTCTCTCCTGATGCAATAACCACCCTCCATTTGTATCTGAGGACTGTGCATTAACTAGACAGTGTAATCAGCCTGCACGGGAAAGGCAGCAAGCCTCCCCAACCGGCTGCTTCTTACCACTCTTTGCTTTAACAGCACGCCATTAGGCCACAATTAGCGCAGTGTACTCTGGGGAAAATAACCCCCTCAAAGACCTTTAGCCAGCAGAGTGGATGCGAGAAACAAATGCGACTTTCATCCAAAGTCCATTGTTGCTCTAAACACTCGAGAAGTAATCTTATTTGATCACAATTGCAGGCAATAGGACTTCAAAAGTAGAATACTTAAAAAAAAAAAAAATCTTACAGTGCCATGGGAAAACCTGATACCATTGACATGTTATGGTAGAAGATTTTCAAGTAAGGGCTCTAAAGGAAAAGGCTTATCACCAGACGCCTCAGACACCTAAAAAGGCAGCAGGCAAAAACATAAAAAAAACATCCAAAAGCGCTGCCTTATCATAAGTGTATGCACTTTCCAAAACACGGGGGTGAGTTAGTTGAAGTGCCCCTGTGGTGAAGGTATCCTTCATGTGAATGTGTTAATCCAGATGAGGATGCGACCTGCAAAAGCTAAATTCAGCACGCTACACATTACACCTCCCTCAGGGCTTTGGAACAATAAAGAGAAATGTGTGTCCCTGTGGTCATTTGTGGCATGCTGGCAGTGGGCAGACACAGATAAGAGTTTGGATTGGTGGAGGCTGACACGCTGTGATTATCTCCTGCTGCTGGAATTGACCGTCCATCAATCCAGACAGCCAAGAGGACCGGGGCCGATCGACTCAATTGTTGCTTGAGACAAAAATTTTACGATTCAATGACCTCGAAGAAAAATGTGTCAAGTGTTTCAAATGTGTTGTTGCACTGGAGCACTCATGCATTGTGATTCAGATTCACAAATACTCAAGA
Source organism: Gymnocephalus cernua (assembly GCA_023631565.1). Lineage (NCBI taxonomy): Eukaryota > Metazoa > Chordata > Actinopteri > Perciformes > Percidae > Gymnocephalus > Gymnocephalus cernua. Next base: position 21,128,330 of record CM042431.1, on the reverse strand, counting down.
AGAGACATTAAAGCGCAGCAGTCTCAGAGGTACAATCACTAACTAACACACACACACACACACACACACACCTGGCTCCCTTATCACCTTCCCCCTCACCTCATGATGCATGTTCTGGACCTGCAACGAAGTCCACATACCAGAATGAGCCACTGGAGAAATGGAGGAAAGTAAGGAGTGCGGAAAGGGAGAGGGAGAGAAAGAGAGTGTCAAGAAGCACATTCTTTCTGTTGAGTGCCATCTGGAAGTGGAAAGGTAGATAAACAATGACGTGAGCCGCATCCCATCTCCCTCCTAAAGCCTGAACAGACACACACTCGCCACACTGCATCGCCACCGATCCTGTGCAGTGCGCCAAGCATTGTCAGGGATTGGGTCTTATCAATCGTTGGCCAGATACTGAGCAGAAGCGTGAGGCAAACAAAGGGAAGGGGAGAGGACAAAAATGGAGGGGAGCTGCAAGCGACAATGAGAAACACAAATGAGACGATGGCTGGGAGCCACCCGTCCACGCGGGCCCAGACCGACTCTATTTAATCTGGTCAAGTCGGCCCCAAAATCAAAGCAAAGCAATCTCCTCTCGTGAGCTGACATAGGAATGAATCAGACAACCAATCCCACCCAAAAAGAAAGTTGCTGTGGAATTGAATGAGGGGGATAAGGGGCTACGCTGCATTGTGCTAGGCATGCAGACTATTACGGCTGGGGAACTCTGCTTAATTTTTAAAAAAAAGCCCATTTGCATTCACTCAGCTTGCGAGAGGAGCTCGGAGGCAAAGTTAGCTGCTGCTCCTGCTGCTTTTGAATTACTCACCATTTTTTTTTAGGCCCTTCTGGCATGCAATATATCACAGTGGTAGTAGAAATCTTTATTATCCCTTATGGGGAAATTGTCCTTGTAGTAAGTCAGCGATAATAACAAAAACAATATCCATACAATACAAAAGCATAAAAGTTGAAGACTGCAGAGCAACAGCTGGAGCAACAGCCGGAGGGATGCTCCCTGTGGATACTATGCCTCTTGGGGCCACCCTGCCCTGAAAGAGTGGTTAGCTAGACCTGAGTAAGACTAGAGTGAGACATATAGAGGCCACAGTGGGGATGACATGAAGGAAGGGGGCCAAAATGAAGAGACTTTGACAGCTATCCCTCGAGCGGCAAGATGAGCTGCACCTGTATGCACCTGGGCTCTGCTCAGTTTAGTTTTCATCTCTTCAGACTCCCCGCCCAATCAAATACACACACACAGCAGACTTCAGCTCTGTTGGCACTGGCGGACACAACAGGAGGGAGGGATCAGGTGGCTGGGGCAAGCAGACGGAGAGAGAAGGGCTGGGGAAGTGGTTGACAAATGAGTCTCGTCAGGTAACATTCACAGATGTGAAGGGATGGAAGGAAAGAAGGGAGAGGAGGGTGTCTGTCAGCTCATGTTGGTGCACCAGCGAAAATCTCCTGTCCTGATTAGAAACCACTGTAGCCAAGAGATGGGAGGACAGAGACACAATGAGGAGACATTTGAGACTTGGTCGGTTTCACTTCGGGACCGCTTTCCGATTCTGAGACAACGAAACCTCAGTCAGTCTCCTGGCCACGGCTCTGATCAAAAAGAGCAGGGGGGCAGGGCAAAGGAAGAGCCCTGGAAGCATTCAAGTGCCTGGAAATTTTGGTCAGACACATGACATATAAATACAATGACAAAGGAAGAAAATTGAGAAGTGGGAGGAAATGATAGGAGAGGACTGAAAGGGAGCCAAAATATGCGCAGCAGAGCGGATTTGTGTTTCAACGTGCCCCAGCATGCAGGGGAAACAGGAGCTTATTTGCAACCAGCTTCAGAAAATAAAAAGAAGATCATAACTTTTAAAGTGATTTTGGCCAAATGAATGCACGATCCTTCAGCTGTATTCTTCAGACCTTGATAAATGCCCACTGTCGAGGCTGTTATTAAACACCAGAGAGACTGCTGGGTCCCTGTGCCAGGCAAAACTAATTAAAGCCAGGCAGATGTGTCTGGACAGTAGTGTACCAAACACACACACACACACACACAATGTTACATGCTTGCTCACTTCTATGCACGCTTGCACACATGCACACACACAACCTCTAAATGGGCTGTTAACCATGTCCACAGTGCAATCAGTGCCAGCTGATGAGCCGCCACCATGCTAAATAGACCAGGTGAACACAAAACAACAGCATCTCAGCTTCGATTTAACTTTGGTGTGGTTAACTTCGGAAACTTTTTGTCAGCCAGCGGCCAGAGAGAGAAAAACGCCTTTACCCCTTGTGTCTTGTTATCCTTGCCGACACCAGGCAACGTGTTTCTTTTCTGTATTCCCTACCTTCTCCGCTGCAGGTGATGAGAGTTTGAGCTAACAGCAACCAATTAATCTTTCATGGTGCACGTGTTCTTGCTTTTGTTAGGTCTGCTCAGTGAAATTGTATGAGACTGCAGCTGTACAAAAGAGGGCTGGTGACACTTTCGTCCTCTTCTTCCTCTTCCTCTCCACCTTTCATTCTCATACTTTGTGAGCAAACAGCTGGGATTTTTGCAAAAGCTATCATTACAGCAGCCTACAGGCATGAGAGCTGCACTCCAAATCGCTGATGGAAGCCCAGCTAGTCGAGTTGGAGCTTGAGAGGAGATTGCATTGGGGATGAGAGTACAGGGGAGGGGGGGATGATGGCTATTAGATGATAAACACACAGAAGCACACATCTGTGCACGCAAACATGTACAGAAGCGCATGACAGGACAATACAGGTGCCCGTGTTTGATCTTCATTTAGGCTGTCAGTCTCATCTTCTTACACACACCACTGTCGGTCTCTCACAGTCTCTCAAAAACACATACACACGGTAGTGACTAATCACCCATCTGGAGCAGCCATTCCCAGGTCTGGATGACAAAGCGCCCATGCCCACAAATATAGGCTAATGCCCTTCTCAACAAAAGGCTTAGGCTGCATTACAGCCAAACAGACAGGTCTAAAGAGAGGGTGGTGGGGTAGCATATGACCTGGCTCAGACAAGCATGAACAGGGGAGGAAGCAAGTGACATCACAGATAAGGGTGATGCACTTAGGCTAGCTACTAGTGGCTACATAGAGCTGACAAGTCTGTACGTGCACTTGATTTCAATAGCAGCTCCCTGAGTCAAGGGCAGGGAGAGGGTAGAGCCAAACCGTAGCAAAAAGCCATTTCAATGTGACTAGGCTAGTTTGTGAAGTGAAAAATCCGGTGTGGCTCACCCACAGGGCTTTGCTGAAACCCTCTCGTCGCTAAATATTAGTGCGTTAGCAGTGGCAGGTGCTAGCCATGCCCACTTGGAGCAGTCCGTGGGGTAGGCCTTATCCTCCATATGCCTCAACCAATGTGGAAAACTGTTTCCCCAGCAGAGGCTTGTTACTGGCTGGCACGATCCAGGTAAGTCTCCTAGTTGTGACGGGCCTGATGCAACTAAAGCCAGGTTCAGAATGTGGGATAAGGTTGGATCAGAGCCAAGAGCCATTAGCGAGCAGTGTCTGACAACAGGCAGAACACAACATTTTCAAAAGGCGTAGAAGGACTTCAACAGAGCCGTGGTGAAGAGGCAGCTGTTTCATTCAGGCCCTCTGATAACAACCCCCTGTCCAGATTGGCTACTGCAGACAGGGCAGAGGATCGCAAGGCAACACGAATACAAATCACTTCTTCAATAGTCTACACTGAGCTAAGCAAACCCTAGTGCACTGGCATTCTCTTAGTCATTTCTTAGCTGATCAAGCCTCTTGTAATTCAATGTGTGCTGCTGTAAAGAAATGTAATGTACTTGCATGCATTTAAATTAATGTGCATCCTTACAAAAGAGCATATGACAGTATGGTTAATAAGCAGAAAACACTTAAGCTATCAGGAAGGCCCAGCAGTATGAACAGACAAAGATCTAGCTAATGGCACTCGCCATATCATTTACGGTACAGCTCCTAGCCATAAGCTGAATCACACACTGACTCCAAAGAAGAAGAGAAAAAGGGACAGTTTCATTTCTCAAGAGATAACATCCTAAGAATACTTTCCAGGGGACGAGTTTTTGCTTTCAATCCCCACTGTGAATAAGGAAACGACAAGTGCATCAATTATGAGTGTTGGCAATGGAAACTTTGTGCTTGGATATAATTACCAAACAAAGCTTGTGAGCAATGTAACTAACAAATGGAGGCACGTAACCTCAACAGCACAGGCCTTTTATTCTGTTTTGTAAAAAAATCTTGACAATGAGTTTCAGTTTAATTATACATCTGTAGATTTAAAATACTGGTGGGAGACCATCTGGCTTTGAGTGGTGCTTGATCTTAACAATCAGACACAGATCCAAGTGGACTGCGAGCACACCTATCACATACTGACCATTGTAATCACCCAAAACAACAAGCCTTTACATCTGTGACTGAGGCTCAGTCCCATTAAAAACCCATCACACCCACTACCGCCACGCTACGCTTACTGAACACAAAACCTATTGCTATAATTGGCTCCAGTGCACCCATTTCCAACTCTGGACGGGCCAACCGGAAAATGCAACAACAAAAAAAAAAAAAAAAAAAAAAAACTCTGCAGTACCTGGAAGAGATCCAAACTCTGGTCATGTCTCAGTGACAATCAAGCATGACAAATTATTTCCAAAACATGAAGGCTGTTTCAATCAGACAGGTGGAAAATAAGGGATGAAATAGAAAAGAGAAGAAGTGAAACAAAACATTGTTCATTGCTTGCTTCAGGAAGCTAAGGGTGATGGCACACCTCCAGATGAACACACATGCTCCATGACCCCACATAAACACACAGAAAGGTGCGGTTGTGAAGCAGATCTGTTGTTTCACAGCGACCGCAGTGAGGGCCACAACCATGTCATTACCCCAGCCAGCGAAAAAGAGGAATCCCAGAGCCTGGCATGCTGAACCTTGCGGTAGAGTTGAGAGAGTGTTTGTGTGAGGGTGTTTGCCAATGAGAGAAAGATAAACAGAAATGGGGGGGGGAGAGAGTTATACTGAATGTGTATGAAAGTGTGACTGAATGAAGTGTGTGTGCATGGAGGTGATTGTGTGCCATCAAGGCTCAGCTCTAGTTTGAGCGAGCGCCGTGGAGATATTTGTCATACCAGAACAAGGAGCGTGTCTGGACTGGGATGAGACTGAGAGAAAATGCTAGCGGTGCCCTAAGGCTCTCTGAATAAAAAAAAAATAAAAAAACACTGCCCTCTCTCTTCAACAACAGAACACACTCAAAGACTGACTCGCAAACTCATGATTTGAGGGAAAGGGGAGCTTAAGGCCACTCATTAATACAAAAACAGAAAAAGAAATCACAAATGAGAGCAAAGGGTAGGAGAGGAAGCTATTTATGGAAAATAAAGTGTAATTTATAAGCAAAGTAACTAATTATCACCAGCAAGAGACAATAGAAACTCCCAAATCAGTCATAATTGTTTCTTGGTTGTGACATGACTACAGATAAAGGAAAACTATAATTGATATTCTGAACTGACTTTTGTTAATTAAAGCACTGATTATTCTGCTAAACAGACTTCGACAACCACAGGCACAGCACTGCCCTTTAGAAAAGGCACTTGCACAGCGTTAAACTGAATTCCTTTGAGGCCTATGTTTTTGGCAGCACTGTTGTCGGGGGATCAGGACGTTCAATGATATGTAAACAAACACAAAAATGGGAGCGCGGTTTGCACATGAGACAATCTCCAAACCAAGCATTTTTATTTGTTTTCTCCAATAAATGTCAAGCTTTATTAATTGATTGAGCCGGAGAGGGACAGAGACTGGGAACGGAGAGAGGCAGCGGAAGCTATGAAGCAGTGTGTGGACTATTGTAATTTCATCCCTCTCTGCTCTCGGGGGAAATTGATGCCAAAACCTTACACCAACAGTATATATAACCTCAACTCTGAAAAACTCAGTACAGCAACAAAAATAAGCCTAAAAATGATCTAAATCCTAATGTATTGTAGGAAAAGTTTACAGAAAGAAGTGGCCTGCAATTACTACAGCATATCTGTGGACTGAAGGGTTTGTGGATTAGAAAGGTTGGACAATGAACAAAAGGGGACCTTGGCTTACCGAGAGCCTGGTCTGGGCATATAGGGGAGGCAGTTGAGGACAGCACACTTAATGGAAGTGACAGTCAGCAGATACGCGCCAGTCGCCTCTACCCACAATCGCTTCTGCTGCCTCCTCCTCCTCTGGCGGCCCCAGAAAAGAAAAGGCAAATAACCCCCCCACCCCCCTCAATCTTCAGATTACATACAATACACCCTAACATTCCAGGAGAGAGGGAGGGGAGGGGAGGGGTGGAGTGGAAGTGAATAGACAGGGAGTGCTGCCAGGGCCTACATTTAGATAGCGTGGTTATCAGTGGGAAAAGGGGAGAGAGAAACAAAGAGGAAGTTTACTGGCGTTGTTTTATCTGGAAGGGCATTAAACTGAGAGGCACACAGGGGACGAGACAGCGAGAGTAAAGAGAAAGACCATTCAGAGGAAAGAGAAAAATTTTCCAAAGTCAGGCAACCTTCAGAAGCGTCCTGTCTCTCTAACTCACAGTCACACACAGACACTTTGCCCTTGGCTGAAAGTCATCCCTAGTTCATGGTTTCTGGCTTTGATAAGAGTCCGGGCCCTGGAACGAGTTACTAACGAACCAGAAAGCTGCTTGTTGGGCGATTGGTGCAGCCTGATGTGCAGCGAGAGAGGCTGTCACAGGGATGGAAACTGAATGTGGCCTTTGATAAAACACTCAAAGAGGGATAAAAACAGAACGGGAAGTAGGCAGCCCATTAGGCCGTGATAGAAAGAAGGGGAAATAGAGAGGGCCAGACGACGAGGAGTTGTGGTAAATCCGTGGCCCAGTGTGTTGTCCTTGACCCTGTCAGATGGGGCTGAGGCCTGCGGTGAGAAAGAGTGTTGGGCACACTGCCCCCCAGGTGTGGGCTGGAGAAGGATGAGAGGCATGTCGATGAGCCCCCCCATACCCCAACCACCGGCAGCACCAAGGCAGTCTACCGGAGCCCACTAATCAGAGAACTTAGCCGCTGACCTCTCCACAGGCTCTATACCTTTTAATGAGATCCATGCCTTTGATTTGTCTAGCCGCCTGGAGGGAGAGGCAGATCACGCATAAGCTCAGACACACACACATAAACTTTGCCGACTGTAGATGGACTTTCACATCCACACACTGCTGTGAACACAAAGACACAAGAGATGTACACAGTTGAAATAATGAGCGCGTTGTAATCCACAAAGGCCAAGGGCTCTCATGCGTGTTCATGCATGCACAGAGGAAGTGGATACACAACAATGGACTACGACAAGCACGGACGAAGAACTGACTAAAGCAAAATAATCAGCACACAGAAGGACACACAGACATAAACTGAGCCCAGCTCAAGGACACAACACCCACCTTGTTAAGAGGCCGAAGGAGGTGCAGGTGAGATTGGATCCAGACATGCTTGCTCACAGATAGAATTGAATTATTGATCAGCCAACCGATTGTGTTATGAGGAATTCATGGAATCACGCCTGGGCTGTCCAGCTCCCTTAGGCTGAAAGACAAACGGTGTGTGGACTCACTGTACATGTATACATTTGTGTATCTGTGTGCATGTGCATGTGCCTGGGGAAGCAGGTTGCACTGGTCGAAGTTCAAATTATTTTCTGTGGGCGGAGAAGGCAGTGTGAGCTCGCACTTAGACAAGACAGAGCAAACAGTGAATCGATCAAGCTGGCTGGGGTGATGCATACAGAAGGAAGGCCTCACCCTCGCTGCGCTGAGAGAGCTTTAACTGCTCACACACTGAGTGGCTTTTTCATTGGCACTCAGGCAACTCTTAATACCACCAATGGACAGAGAGGAAATGGGATTTTTATTCCGTCTGTGCTCCGAGGGTGGTCTGTTGCTGCTAATAATGCACTGAAATACAGGACCTCGCTTAGCTCGGGTTCCGTTTCTAACATCAACATCAGCCCACATGAGGTTCGTGCCATTAGACAAAGGTAGGACTATATTCTGTCATGAGGCTGTGGTACTTAAAAAGCCACTTTAACCCAGAAACCTTTCAACACTTCCTTAACCGTAATCCACAGCATGGGGAACTGGGCATCATGACCGGATGTATTTTTGCACTGCATCATTTTTTCCAACGCTTAACCTAGTTCTTCTCCTTCAAAAAAAAAAAAAAAGTCTGTAGCCAGGTTGTGCTGCTCTAGGCCTGAGCTTAATACAGTACGGACACAACACAATAACTACTGTCTCAAATGGTAACCTTACTGATAGATGAACAAGACACAGCTTTATGGTCACACGCTTATGGTCACGTTCAAAATCAGACCCTCTCTCACACCCCCCGCTGCTGAAAGACTCATTCACGCCTTCATCTGCTCCCGACTGGACTACTGCAACTCACTTCTCCTCGGCCTAAGCTCTACCAACATCAACCAACTCCAACTGGTCCAGAACGCAGCTGCCCGACAGATCCCAACACAGATCCTGTGGATCACAACACTGCAGACGTCCTGTAGATGAAATACCAGGCCAGTCTAATCAGATTTCCCATACAGAAAAAAAGACACTAGGAATTACATCATATTTAACCTCCCTTGTTTTTGGTAATTAGGACTGGTTTCGTTTACATCTTACGTGCAGAAATTATGTGCCGTTTTAACACGCTGCTAAGTTGGAAGGTGAATAGACACATAAGGACCCAATGGGACCAAGTTGTAAGTTCATTTTTTTTCCATTACCCAAAGAGGAGATAAACTCCACATGACTAATTGAACAACAGACACAGAGGAATGCGTGATGACATCCTGACGGCAGACAAAAACTGGGACTGGAAGTGAAACAGAACAGAGCCTGGTTAAAAATAAAAACACTGGCTAAGGGAGGCAGAGGAGGAGAGACATGTCAGTGGAAATGTACTGTAGATCTCAACAAGGAGGACTACAGAGAGATCTTAATGGAAGTCTGAAGTGGTGGATAAATGGCTACTCCGGTCTGGTCACGCCACCAGTCGGCACCGGTTCACCAGTAAACAAGCAGCGCCACACTGACCAGGCCTCTTCCAACCCACTTTGCTTCAATCTGTTATTGGAAAGCTCCACACTTCTCCTCCATATTCAATTGAAAGAGGATGAAAGTAGAAGGGGAAAATATCTCCTTGTGAGACTTGTGTGATTTGGGGATCCAATTTGGCAGCCTTTTTTCTGTAAACATTGTAACTGCAGCTTGTTTTCAGAGAACGCACTAGCGAGCAGCATTAGGCTGTTCACAATGTGTGTAGAGGAAAAAGACAAGGTCTTGGTAATAAGGTTCTCTAACCCCAGCAGCAGATCTACTCTGGCTAATGACTGTAATTAAAGAGTCCAGCGCCACGGAGGGATCAATGACGTGGGATCAGCCCAGACAGGACGTGGAATAGACGTAGCTACTGCAGAAGGAAGCGACCACAGGGCTGAGTTTAAAAACTTACAGGCTGTACAAATGGGAGGCTGAGTGGCATGCTAGCATATGTTATAAGGGCCTGTAAATATTTAGGCATTCTTACAGGGGCATGTGGCTGCGACTCTGATGTCATTTCTCCTAGGCCTGTCATTTGCTTTAGTTAGAGGCTGAAAACCAAGTGTGGAGCAACTGTAAACACAGATCTGTGAAAAGGGGAATACTGGGAAGCAGAGTGTCACAGGACAAAAATAAGCCGTGCAAGAAGCGCAAGTTATCTGCATGACCATCACATGTCTGACCCAATGTATACAGATTAGGGAAGAGAAGGGAGAGGGTGGAAAATTGCAGATGCCATGTCTACGCGATTTGCAGACACCAGCATAAAATATATCTAACAACTTCCTTTTTGCATATAAAGTTGAGAGGGGAAACCAAAACTGCTGCCCAGATGAGTCAGTGAGGAATAATGCATGTCATCACGGGCGCGTGAATAGGAGAGTGAGGCTGGGGGGCAAGCGCAGACACCCAAGACATAGAGCTCTGATGACACCTCCACAGATCTGCATTTCAGAAGACAGCTCTGAGCTCCAGGCAGGTTTGAAGCACCAGGATTAATATCCACCTAGACTAGAGATACACTTACTAAGTAAAAAAAGACAAAAAAATAGTTGAAGAAACAAGAGATTCAACAGAAGTTATTGCGTGCAAGAGAATGGAGAGAGGACAGAGATAGACTCTGTCCTGCTTAAAAAGGGAACTAGACAGTATGTTCAGAGATGGAAATGTTAACATAAACAGAAAGTTATAAACACAAGGGCAGTGGGTACTTCCACATTGCTCCAGCAGCACAAGGGGCATGGTTGGCTGATCAGGCATAGCTGAAATTCCTGTTAGATCACAACCAAGCCAGGGAGGTATACACTTCTACATATCTGTATTTAGTGTGATACAATGCCCCCAACTCAACAAGGTCAATGCCAAAGTAAAAGCCTGACTCATACTAACGCCCTACATGAGCCTACTCTCCAAAAAAAAGCATGCAACTAAATGTGACAAAGCTCACCTTCAGATTGCATTTTTTTCCACTGTTTTATTACCATTTTGCTGTTTTTATTGCAGATTTTATTTGTTTTTCTGCTTATATTTTACATGTCTTTTCCCTCCTGAATCCTTCTGCTGCTGCACTGGGCCACTAATTTCCCCATGGGGATCAATAAATAAAAAAAACGTATCTTAAAAAGCATCACTGTTACCTCAGAAAATCACACCTCAGACAGCAGCAACTACGACCAGTGGTCACTACAAAATGTCATCCTCTAAGGTTAAGGCAGTATCTTTGGCAGTGTTATTACTACTGCTGCCGAGACTACTGCCACAGTAAAATGGTCTGTCAGTTTACAGATGAGAGGCAACAGAGCCAGTGGCATTTAACTAGATTCTCAGTTAACTTTAACAATTGCTGTATGAACAGATTTTAATAGGTCCCTTTTGGATCATAGGCTACTGAAAGGCTGCAATACCCACCTCATTTAACAGAGACAAGGACATGACACTGACAAAGAAATTATTTCATTTTCATAATACCATTTCATTATGAACTTTAATGAAGGCAGACGGTCTTGCCTACAGTATAATACTTTGTTATCCCCAGCTTACTAAAAACACAAGTATAGAAACTACCTGTTTGTGTAATGTGGAACTGAATGACAAAAATCTTAACAGTTATATGTGAACTCTCTGCTTAGAGCATTAGATTTAATTTCAAAGACATAATGACCAAAAGCAATTGAGGGCTAAAAAGAGGCCTGCATGCTTCACACTGGCAAGGACAGGTGTGTATGAAGAACATCTCATCTTTTGCCCGCAAAACCTTGCCTAATTTCTAATTTTGATTGAAACAGACAAGCAAGAGACAAGACACCCAACCTCCAGCAGTGCTGCCACCCCCATGTCCATTTCCAGCTGCCAGCAGGTTTCAGCAGATGCCAGAGATAAGGACAGCATGTTTCCTCAAGATCCAATTTTGCTATTTCTATTTTAGAACACATTCTGCCTACAGAATTTGTGTTAGTTTCTAAACGTTATTAAATTAAATTAAATTATGGTGGGGCGGCCTCTAGCAAAACCCACTAAGAGTGTTCGCCCCATATTGGGTGAGTCCTGCAGCGGCGCAGGTTCGAATCCGACCTGCTGCCCTTTGCTGCGTGTCTTCCCCCATCTCTCCCCCCTTTCATGTCTATCCACTGTCCAATAAAGGGAAAAGCCCCCAAAAAATAATCTTTAATAAATAAATTAATTATGGAGGTTTATATTTTTAAGACAACTGCTAAAAATTCAAGACCTAAATACAAAATGAAAAACAGTTTTCCAAAAATCTACAAAAATCAAACTATATGAGGTGCAAATGCAACATAACGTTTTGTATTTTCATAGGATTGAAGATTTCATACCACTTAAAATTGTAAATGAGGGACTTTAACACAAATACCTGGCAGGTTATCTATAATTCCCCTGTTTTAAAATGAGTAAAACATGTCACATGTGTATTTTAAAACAGCATATTTTTAAAATAAGGATGTTCAGAGTCAAACTCTGCAAGTGAGTTACTTCCTAAATCAATGAGGATCATTCATCTCTTCTATGAAGTTACACTCTCACAGACCATCCCTCTATGTCTTCCTCAGTTTGCCACATTATCTTCCCTCTTTGCTCTCTCAGGTTGGTGTGACCTTCATCTCCAGCTGCCACCAGTGCACAGACCCTTCATGCATCTGTCACCCGCCAGTCCTGGCTGAGGCTCACATTCAGTACTACATAATTAATCGCCCAGTGTGCATACAAAAAAATTAAAAAGAAGAGGGCCAATACTTGACTACCGTATTAACATAAACCAGCTGGATGTCATATTAGCTGTAAAGCAGAGGTGATAATTAAAAATGATCTTGGCAGGAGTAAATTGGTCAGTTTGAGGATTAACTGTGAAATGACTTGGATAAAAATGAATTGCACCCTCTGGTGCCTTAGCTCGGATTAAATGGCACTCAACATGGAGCAACCCTCATTCCTGAACAAAAAGTGCAATGAAAATGCATTACAGGTGGAATAAGTGGCTCCACACAGTTTCCATTATTGCTCAGCTACTGTAAGTCCATTTCAAACCCAAATCTCTTTGAGAAAGATATATCAGCACACTGCCAAATCCTGCACAGGCTCCATCAATTTGCACAGAAATAAAGCGTTGACTCATCTTCAATATGTTAAAGTCTGAGAGATCTGCGATTCGTCTTTTCATCATGAAGCAAAAGGAGCAGGACTAAACATCAGCCAGTCACATTACACTGATTGAAGCAGGCACAACCAACTCGCCTCTGAAATGTTTAAATAGATGGCATTTTGATAGCAATACGTGCCAGACTCAATTACCAAAGCAAAAAAATAAATTAGCTCCTTGCTCTCTTGTCTGCTGCCAATACAAGTATTGAGAAGAAAGCCACTGACTGAGATTTCCCAGGAAAGGAATCAAGGTGACCACTCACTCTCATCATTGCTGATTAGTTTTCAGATACCTGCTTCTGTGCTGTCTAGCTGGGGCTGAACGTTTGCCAATGGCCTGAGCTGGTTGACATGCCTCCAGTGAGCAGGTAGCTTAAAAGGCCTCTGCGATATTCTGTGTCTGTGTGTCAGCCTGTCAGTTCAGCCGTCATAGGGAAGTGGGTGAGTGGAAGTTGAGGCATATTGTGTATCCATCAATAGTTTTCAGTCCTCAGCTATGCAACCTCATGTCTGCTGACAGCCAACACACACAAAGTGCCTTTTGAACAGCAATGGAGATCATGTTTTCTTCTGGGCTAACTTTTTTTTTCAAGTTGCCACCTACCTCTCTAAAACTCATGTCTCTCTCTCTCTCTCTAAGAATAACAACAACAACAGTCTACCCACAACCTCTCAACCGAGCAATTAAGGCAGCTCCCTCCCCATGTGAATCATTTATCTCTTTCACAAGGGTGAGCATGTTTACAATATTCATCATGCTTCTCTTACTCGTGCTTCAAGCACTGAAAGTGTGGGGAAGAGTCACAGAACGGTTAAAAGGTAGATGCGAGGACAGTAGTGGGGGAAAAACCAGCATGAGTTGACAGCTGCATGGAGAAGTAAGCCACGATGGGTTGAGTGCATGGTGTGGTCGGTCATGTACATGGGTGAAAGACAGTGAGGGTTGAGGACATGTTACGGTTGTTTTTAAGAGGTAAAAGTACACCCTGCTGAGGTGAACTTGACCATAATATCTGGGGCTGAAGTGCTTGGCTTGGAAGCCTGTGAACAGACTAGGTTAAACTCTGAATTGCAGTTAATTAGCTACATGATGGGGTGCGTTGGTTGCTATCTTCTTCTACAGAGCCCATCCTTGTAGCCTGCTGCTGGGGGAGTAAGCATGACAATTAGCATGATCACATATCATGGGCCTGCCATTCATCAGCTTTGTTATCGCTGATCTCAAAACACAGAAGGGGAGAAGTGTTGAGTGGCAAGGGTGGCAAGGGTTTGGCTTGTGAAGTACAAACAATGCTACAATCGGAGTAAGAGGGCGGGGTAAAAAAAGAAACACTGTTGAGGAGATAGTTTAAGACAAGGCCATGAAATCCAAAGGGAAAGGGTCGGAGCTGTAAAACCTGGTGGAAATAAGATCACAAATCCACCTCACCATGACGTCCCTTCATCATAAGATAATCCTCAAGACATAAAAAGACATGCCTATGTCCTATCTGAAGCAAATCTCTATTCCCCAGATTCTAAAGCCGTCCAACTGCAAGCTGACATGCCCTTCATGCATCTGCCCACACTCGCCTGGAGTTTATGTACTTTAGATAAACAAGAAGAACACGGTATCGCATATGGGTTTTTCTCATGTGCGCCACACCTATTTCATGACTAATAAGTTTACAAAGTCCATTCCACATTGGGGAAATGTTGTTCAAACAGTGCCTACGAGTCAGTGGAAGTAGGTCTAACAGACCTTGCAATATGATGATGATTTATATTACATCATGTTTTTAGTAGGGACAGGGAAAAAAGGAGATAAACTAGTCATTTAAAATGAACCACTTTTGCGATGAACAAACAACATACTCTATACATGTATCAGTTCGTTTAGTGCTGTTTTTCTGTTTGTAGGCTGCAGACAGAAGGCATGGGATTGCTTGCTGCTTGCGGGGATTATGGTTTTATTTCAAAATGAAAACGACAGAAGTCAATAATCCAAATGCAATGAAAACAAAAGAGACTGGGGATGATTTAAAATTCATTTGACCTTAGAAATATTGCAACGCTCTTTTAAATGCGGCTCGTGCATCCAGGAGAGGACAGTTTAAATTATCTGAGAAAACTGCAACACAAAAAGGACATGACCTGTAGGAGCTTAACAGCTGAGGGCTCACTACCTTCATCTTTCAGGTGGTCAGAGGCTATTTTACTGGATCCAGAAATAATTGGAGTGGATCTCACCACAAAGTTTCATTTCTAGAGCTGGAAGCCTATTACCAGAAAAAAAGGTATTTGTGAAAATGCCTGCTTTGTCTGTTATTTTCTCTGTTTCCATTGTATTACAGAGCAGGAGTTTGCTTTCGGGATTGTTTTGCAGAATCCTGAAACACTAACATGACCAGGATGAGAAATGTCTCATATTCACTTGCCCTAAAAAGAGCATCTATGATGAAGAAGTGTGGTACGCTTGTCTTTTTCACCCTTGCGGGGAGCAGGAGAAAACATTTATCACCACTCTCCTCTGTGCAGATAAGGTGTCTCTATTTATTCAGAGTGGAAGAGATAAACCCTGAATGAAGTATTGTGGGGCAGAGAGAGGAAAGAGAGAGAGAGAGAAATTGTAAAGAGGGAAAAGACAAGGAAGCAACTTGGTTTTCAATTGCTTGTGTGTCCATGTGAGCAGATGGCATCTTTTGAAAAACCATCCCTGCTCAGTCAGGAGACAGGAGGCTGACCTCCAGCTTTAACCCCCTTCCAGCCACCACCAGCCACCTTTCCTGCCTCCATGTGCCCCCTGCCCGCACTAATCCATTCCCACTACGAGACTGCTTGTGCAATGTTATCTAATAGGAATAATCCCCTGGAGATGGAGCACCCTATGTACTGTAGGCCTGTGCACATGGGGAGGAAGATGGCTGGGGCTGCGAATATAAATGGACGATTTAGAATGACAACAAGGCAGTACAGTGGTCGGAGTAGGGCCGCGCCAGGAACTGAAACTGAAAGACACAGACAGAAATGCACAGGAGATTCAACAAGGACGTGAATAGTGCTTCTGTCTCCTTGTTCTCTACAAGAAAGAGAGGAAAAGAAAAAGAAAACAAAAAGGCAACGCTCACTACTACTTGTGTCCTCTCAGCTGTTGATGTACAGCCTACTGTCCAGAGGTGAGGAACACAGTTCACATGCCCATTTCTTACTGAAATTGCCTGTGTGTAGGGACAGATGGCTCCTTGTGAGGTGACTGGGCAGATGCTGTGGCTGCAATGCTCCTAAGATGAAATGGTTTAGGGAAGAGCATGTCTACAGGGGGCTTTATTTCCTCTCTCTAAACACATAGCTGTTGAGTTTAACAGCAGAACAACTTTGCAACTAGACATGACAACTAATAAGCGTTTCAATTACACATTGTATCATTCCTGAACAATAGCACTTCCTTAGATATTATTTCAGTCTTTTTAAAGAAGTATTTCAAAAGCATTTCCTTATTATGATCCTTTGGTTGTTTATTAAGCATATGTGTTTGCAGTGGACATATAGGAAATACGATAGGCTACTTTGGAGAGACACGATAAAAACAAAACGAGAAATAAAACTAACGTGTAAGAGAGCAACGATGTTATTGGGCTGTGTAGCGGTTTACGCTCCCGTGCCATATCGATAGTGCGTTTGATAGGCTATCAAAACTTGGAGCTAATATGCACCAGGGCTTGAAATTGATAGCCTACTATGGTTAAATGCTAACGCAAATAGTCCCAACCCCGCTTGGGATAGCTTCCCGGAACTCACCTTGGAGGAAAAACAGCGAAGCGAGTAGTTGCACAAACGCGAACAGTCCAGATGTTGAAGAGCCCTCTGGTGAAATAGTAAAAAAAAAAGAAAAAAAAAGAAAGAAGTCCGTAATCAAGTTCACATTTTACTCTCCTCACACGTCCCGTGAGAGATTTCAGAAAGGCACTATTCCGAAGAAAACACTGGATAGGCTACCTGGTTCACAAATTCCTGTTGAAAGGCGACCCCGGGCAACTCCTCAACAAAAGACTCTGGGTATGATGATATCAGGGACTTTCTCCACGCCCAGGTGCCGAGTCATGTGGCAATTTGCAGGTGTGTCTGTGTGTGAGTCTCCTGGAGCCGCGGCTCAGTTGGCAGCAACTACAACACACCTGTGGGATCCACTCACGCGTTCGCCTTGACTGTCATCGCGTTTGAAAACCCGGGAGGTTGTACGAGAGAGAGAGAGAGAGAGAGAGAGAGAGAGAGAGAGAGGCGCAGTCGGGTAGCCTACGGAAAGGAATGAATCCCCTCCCACCCCACACTCACCGCTGGCAAAGCCTAGGAGACAGCAGGCGGAAAGTAGAAGAAGATAGTGGTGAAAGAGAAACAAGTACGCTAGTGTTGTCTGTTGTTCGCCGACGCACAGAAATATTTCTGCGTGCGGTGGGAGCGGTTTGCAGCCCCGCGCTGTGGTTGCCAAAAGTGTCTGTGTGGGGGTGCTTCCTCCACGTCATTCCGGGAAAAATAAGGAATGTTGACACGAAAATGTTCACAAGTAGCCCAGGCTAATGGTTGTAGTTTCACTATAACGTTCCCGCCGGTCAGCCGTTTCGTTGAAGGCAGGCTTACTCAACAACATTGAAACTACAGCCTACAGCATGTGTCTATTCATAAACAAGCTCGTGGTTACTCGGGACAATCAACAGACGGCACCGTGGACAGCTTTACTAAACTTTGTTTTTGGAAGGAAACAGCTCCCAGTAAAAAAAACTGTTGACAGGAGGACTGGCAACTATCCAGAGAAAGACACATTGCTGTTTCAGATGTCATTTTCGATCCTTTGAGCATCACCAAGAAGCAGAAGCCTCAGCAGCAGGAAGCTCTCTTTTAACCAAATACAACCAAAACTCAACTTTATCACAATTCGTGACCAAAAAACTGGCCCATGACGATTCAATTTGATGTAAACTAATACCATCACAATTATCATCACGTACTGGCTTTACTTTTATGTTCCAGTGTTTGTGCTGTTATGATAATATACAGTGGGTCCTATAGTGAGCGTTGTATTGTTTTGTTGTTTCCCTTTATTTGTGAAATCAGGTTTTATTTAAAATTGTGCAGTTTATCTAAAAGCCCACCTTGGGACAATAATTGCAAATTAGTTGTCACTCTAAATTCTACGTGCAACAAATCTGTTATATTTTAAGTGGCTGAGTGTAACAATGTTAACTGCACATTCATGGTCTATCAAATAAACAGCTAAATAAAACATAAATAAACCATTGATAGGCCTATTGCATGCAAATGAACACAGATTAATATGGGGTGGGAATTCTGGGACATTGCATGGTTTAAAAAATATTATCAAGAGCAACCAGTCCTCATTTATTTATGTTTCACTGAGACCCATTTGACTATGTCCTTACAAGAGCTGTATTTAGTGGTCATTATAACAAATTATTGGTGTGCTTGCTCTACCTTGGCTGCTGAATCGTTAATCACAAGAGGTATAATTTTGAAGCTCTTTAGTCAAGCTAAGTTTTAGAAAGAGCAACAATCTTTCATTTCCACATGAGTGTCTAACAAGCTTTGAATCAGCCATATGTTTAGGTCTTTTTTAGTAAGAAATTCACAGATTTTTTTACTCATTCATGCAGCGAGGAGCTAAAAGTTGCTCTGATTTCAGATATGGGCCATATGTGTGTAAGTACTAATCAAGCGTGATTGGCTCTATCATCACCCAAGAGGTTATATGAATAGCTTATTTTTGCCTTATAGAGACTAATATCACATAACAGCAATTTGGCACACTGAGATTCGTGGCTCTGTGTCATGCCTTGTTGTATGGGTAGTGATTTATAGGCATGCAAATGAGGGTGTCTGTTTGGGGAGATGTGCTGCCTTTGCCCAGTGGGCCCTGGAGCGAAGACTGGAGACTGCGTGGGTGTGAGTCAGCTCCCTAACTGCTGACACAGGCACAGAGCTGGCAGAGATTCACAGAGCAAGATGGGGAGATGGCCTTCACAGGTCCTCACATTGACTGATGAGATCAAGGAGAAACTAGGCCAAGCCAGACAAGTGTCGGGCAAACAGACACCCAGAGATAGAGTGAGAGAGACAAACACTTCCCAATCACAAACAGAGCTGGGAGAGTGGAAAGTGGCAGGGTAGAGCAGAGTTGTTTGGGGTCTGACTTCAATATGTCCAAACCTGTTTGTCTAAAGAGTAATGAGGATGCTGAGTCTTGGAACATGCTAGCCCAGGGGATGTCGGTAGCCAGCAGAGGCCAAGTCAAAGCTCTCTAAATTCACTAAAGTGGAAAAAGAAGTTCACTTTGTTCTACTAGATAGCCTGACTGTGATGACATTTTGATCAATGTGCCTATACCTTCCTGCAGCTTGCCTTTATGTTGCTTGAATAGTGATGATCTGTTATCATACCACAGTCAAACGGCACCATTTGTCATACAGTGTCCCTCACCAGGTCCGGACTGTAAAATGTTTTGACTATGAACACATTATAAAACCTAATTTATGATACAGCGTTTCAATTGTCCATAATAATGTAGTGGTCATATCAGATTCAAGGTTCATAGTTCAGTGTCTGTTTGCCATGTGGGTAGACTGCCCTCTGTTGGTGGCAACTTGTATTGTTTCATCAACTAACAATCTCATTAACAAACAGGAGGGTAACACACCTATTCAGCATGTATAGACTCTTTATAAACATTTAATACATGTTTATAACATGCTAAAATGTAGTTGTATGCCGCTATAAGGACATTTTAAAGTGTTTATTAATGTACAGTATTATGAAAACATATATTGATACAACTGAATTGTGTGTACAGTGTGTGTACAACAAATGTACAACAAATGTACAACAAATAACACAAATACATACATACATCATAATACCATGCAACAACACTACAACTATAGGTAAATCAACACCTGTCTGATTTGCAGATATTAAGACTAGGGTTTGCTTTGTTTTGTCTTGTATTGTCCTGTTTTGTTTTACTTTCTAATCTAGCTCCCCTGTAAAGCGACTTTGAGTCTATGAAAAGCGCTATATAAATTCAATTTATTATTATTATTATTATTATTATTAGGGTTATTTTTTTCATAGTCACATATTAACAGATACTGTACACAAAGGCATTGGCACATGCCTTGTTTCTGAATTGTTTTAGTGATTAAAGTAAGTAGCATTTTCACACATGAAGTTTTGAATGAATTATAAGCACATAATCTAATATAATAAGGAATTGTGTGTAAGATAAGTAAACAGTTATGAAGTGCACGCATCATTAGCAAGTCCATTAGTTCACTGAGGCATATCTGAGCATCTTTAACCCTGTAACTCATTCCCAATGCTATTGCAAAAGATGATATATATTTATAGATATTACATTCAAGCGTAAAAAGTATGGGTTACATTCTGAGAGCAATTTGGGTAATTTTTTTACAACAGCTAGCATATGCTTTTCAAATGCATTCATTACTAACTAAGCAACATACAACTTTCACAGATTAAGTTGTGTTAATCATATGACATTTGGTTAATAACATACACCCGTTGGTCTTGTCTTTCATACAGAAAATGCATTACAGTCCCATCCCTGCATTTGATTTGATTTTGGGGGAAATTTGGCCTTCAATTGATAGGATGGTTGTAGACAGGAAAGGGGGAGAGAGAAGGGGGAAGACACGCACCAGGGCGCCTCATCCCTGCATTTATTTAAAGCTCTATGCATCTAATCACATGTTAAGTAAAAAAAAAACAATACAAGAAATAGTTGTATTAATCCTCACATTCTCACAATTGGACCCTTTGTTTGAGCTCTTGCTGTGCATCTGTGTTGTCAGTATCTATCAGTCTTGTTATTTATCATATCACCAGGTGAAGGTTGCCAGATGTACTGTAGTGGCAAACCTAAATATGCAGAGATAACAGATGGAGCAGCTCACAGACACAGGAAACTGTCGTGATGGGGAATGATAAAGGTGTGAAGAAAGACTCAACGGGGAGACAGAGGAAGGATATTTACATCGTAAGGAACACTTTGATTTGAATAACTTCCTGAACTAGCTAAGTGCGCCTCCCGCTGTCAATGTGACTTATATGTAATTACACAGGAAGGGAGGGATGTGTGAGCGGCCGAGCGATGGCTACTGTATGCAGGGCTCTGATTCTCCGCAAAGGCATGTGCGACAAGGAGACATCAGGTTTGGCATAAAACGGACTGACAGGCTTATGGTGCCATTCTGATTCAGTCTGGGAATAACCACAAGCTGGGAATAGCAGGGTGGCAGCAGTGTGTGGGTTGGTGTGAACAGTCTGCAAGCATGTGTGTGTCAGAGAGAAAAAAAAGACAGAATATTTGAATTAGAAGATTGATGTTTAAAGATGCTGGTTGGGTGTAGATTAAACATACCTACAATTTAAATGTATAATATTGTATATATGTATTGCTGTGTGGCATTGAGGAGTGAAACTAAAATACTAATGTAGCACTGTGACCTTGAGGTTTAGGAAGAAACTAAAAAGGCACCATGAGCGACATTTGTCTTCTCTTATCAGATGTCCCCTTGCACTGGCTGAGCTGTCATTTTACTCAAGAAAAATGTCATTGTTTTCCTCTCCCTGCTCATAACACAATCTAATCACAGTTTGCCCAGCTCATCCTGTATTGTCCAGGTGGCCCCACTCTGAGAGGTAACAGAGGCACTCTAAGCATCAATAAATGCCTTTAACCAGGCTGATGTGATGTAGCGCAGATTACACAAGGGCCTGTGTGCATCCAGCTACACTCATGTAAACAAATACACACCTGCTTGCATGCACACACTTCTACCCAAAGTGTGCACCATATCCATTCCCTACTGAGCCAGTAATATCTGATTCAAAGAGGTTGTTTGTCCTTGACGATGCCTGTAAATGTGTGATTATGGGGAGAGATCTGCACTGTGTGGTCTAAGCTGGATCAGCCTATTTGGCACAAGCGCAGTCTACAGACTTTACTGACAAGCTTACATTTCCCCCCAAACCAAAACAGTCTTACTTGACCTATATGAGCTGCTCCATATGGTGTAAAATAGGTTAGATTGTGACCCAAGTATAACATTAATTTATTTCATTTTTTTTTTTTATGCCTGTGATTGATGGTTCAGGGTGAAAATAGCTCTCAACATGTTGAAGACTATGGCAGCCCACTGAGTCCCTTTTGGATGGCACAGTATTCTGTGGGCTGCCCAGCAGCCTGTGCTGAATGGTGGAAACAGCTAGGCCATCTGTTACACTCTATTTTCATCTCCAACCAACAGGGAGAGACACAGCCCAAAGGGACTTTAACTGCTCTCACAGAGTCGTATTTGTTCACCAGGTCAAGTCTAAGCCTTGCAGTGCAGGACCACCAAAACAGATCTCATTTATGACACGGACCAGGTTATTACAATACCCCACATATCGCTTGACTGGGCAGAGCTGGTGATAAAGGAGAAAACGTTAATACAAAAAAAGTAATCAGGTGCCACAGAGAATTAGAAGAGATTATTACTGTCACAGTACAAATGACCATAACCCAATGTGCTCTCAAATGCTTTTTAAGCCAGGTTAAAAGGATCATCGTGTAATGTGTTTCATTGGTTGAGAAAAGAGAAATTTGTTGGGTTTTCCAGGTGAGGAGGAAACAGAGGCTGGCAGGATTCATTTGAGATTACTTGGTGCAAACATGGTGTAATCCCCTTATCTGCGTACTTACCTGTCTCTGGCAGTGAGCCAAGCCTACCTCTATGAACCTCATTGGCCTAACATTCTGGCAGGAGCAAATCCCTGTCTAATGTGTCAGCCCAGGCAGCTTTAACACCTGGCACGCCACTGCTTATCTGCTGAGCACCCAAAAGCACCTGCATTATCCCACTGAAGCTTTAACAACAAGTGAAATGGCTTTTTAAATTACAGTTTGTGTCATACACCACAAACACAGTGTGCAAAGTGCATACCATTACTATGGGTTATGGCCTGATCAAAATAGCCTACATGTACAGACAACCCCCCATTGAAGCATCTTTTCTCCTGGTGGTTGGCTCCTGGAGGATTTTAGAATTGATAAATCTGTCTTAAAGGTGCTCTAAGCCAGTGGTTCCCAACCTTTGTTCCTTGGCGCCTTGGGAACCATTGCTCTAAGCGATGTTGGGTGACGGTACTTGTTGTTGACGTCCAAAGTATTTTCAAACAAAACGAGGCTAGCTCGCCCCTCCCTCCTCCTCATCATGTCCCCTCTCCCTCCCTTCCGTGCTTCTGCGCACTAACCCCCCCAACCCCCACCCCAAATCCTTCTTGTTGGTTATTGGCTGGAACGCTGGAAGACTGTTTGTTATGTTTGGTGCAGGTTGGCACAGTTTTTGTTGGTGTTTGTGGAGCCTGGGCTGTCTACTGAGACCGTGTTTTTTTTACAATGTGTTCAGGGGACAGGCAGCTCGCGGATAATGAGATTTGCTGTATGTGACAAAAAACGCTTAGTGACATAGCTTAGAGCACCTTTAAGGTTTTTAAATTAATGAATGCTCTAGGCCCTGTTACTATTACTGAGTTATTATATCCCTCTTCAAACAATAATCTTAGGACTTCCATTAAAACTTTATAGTAGGCCTAGAACCAAACTATGTTTGTTAAACCTGGCAGAATTCTAGTTGTTTATTTGTATTTATTTATTTTATCGTGGATCTCTGAAACATGTGGCTCTGTAACCTTTAGAAAAGTGTTTGTATATTCAAATAAGAAGATGAAGGGAAAAAAGGAAGAACTATGACTAGGCTACTTTTAACATAAATAATTGGCCAAAACCATGAATCACAACTGCTAACTACAGTTTACCTCTTTAAAGCTTTCTCAGGGATATTCAATCAAAGTCAGATCCATAGTCTGTCTGTCGTCTCTGGCCCAGTGCTTAAAATAAATGTGCTTGTGCAAACGTGGCATTTGTTGAAGCAATATTATGAAAGGTAATCCATTATATAGCACAAGTAAAAAATAAGAGTTGTTTAATCAATTCCCGGACCGGCCAGCACCATTTTTTTAAACAGATACTGACAAGGTGGAAGTTATTACCGTATGTAGGCTATCAATACTCTGTGTTTTAGACATACCACTTTTGGACATAATGTTTTCCTCCTAAAAAGTTGTAGGCTACTTCTTCTTCTTCGAGGAGGCCACAGGTAAAAGTTCAACTGTATAACATTGGTGGAGGAGGTGCTATCATTGCACGGTAGTATTAGTAAGTTACCAACCAGACTGACGTTTTTAAAAACTATCTCTTTTGATAATTGTAAGCGTATTTGGACTATTATCGTGTCCGTTAACGGTAATTATCCCAACCGCAGTAGCTACAGCAGGTTTATACTTTTCTATGTCGACATCTGGTGGTGTTTCTGTAGCATAACGTTAGTTTTGTCGAGGGACGGATTGGAGTCATGATGAGCAAGTCATTTGAAATGCTGTTCCTCGAAAAAGTTTCAATATTTACATGGCAATCGCTGTCTTCTGTTGCAACACTAAAACACGTTGTTTATACCCGTGTGTGTGTGTGTGTGTGTGTGTGTGTGTGTGTGTGTGTGTGTGTGTGTGTGTCAGCTCTCCTAAACAGGAATTAGCGATTAGAAATTCGGTCAAAGGGGCCACCGTAGACAGTCGCCGCTTACGGTCCTATTTTCTCACATGTTTTAAATACATAGCCAACCTCAGTGAGCTACTGATCACATGCTTAATATGCGTGAAACATTGGCGTGTGATTGCCTTTAAATGAAGGGAAACTGTACGCTGGGGCAGGGCTGACATTAAAATTACGGTGTGGGAGCTTCTATCCCATGATGCATTGCGTCACGGCCACAGTTTGAATTCATGTTAATTTAGCATTCTTTAGCATACTTCAAAAAGCAGCAGGTTGAGTTGGTAGAATATATTTTTTTGAGTGTGCTCCGAATACCGTGTGGTTGCTATCTAATGACATCAAAGCTAACGTACCGTAACTAAACAACGTGTGTAGCGGAGTGACACCCTCGTCCATACCATATTCAAATCAGCTTTGCGCAGTGGCAGTATCGTAGCCTATGAGGTTTATCCGAGGCGCGATTATTGCTAGTTGAAAACTTTACCCAATACCCCGCCTTGACGACTTGAAATATAGTCGGCAATGGCAATTTTTGACGGTCTCTAAGGAGACTGATAACTTGTATAAAATGAAGTTATTATGCACTTTTCTAGAGAGATTCTTGAATTTGAAGCCTGTGGTCCTAGTGACGTAGTTTCCTGAAGTTCTATGGACAGCGCTCAATGTGTATTACGTTCTGTTTCTTCATGCTAATGCCTATTTCACACGGTCTATGGTTTACACAAAGCAGCAGTCTCTTTTTTGTCTTAACCTATTCTACAAATCCCCAGTCGTACAAATTTAAATACCGGTATGTATTAGATATTTGTATTAAACCGTAGCCTACTGATGATCTTTATATTTTTGTTTTACTTGCACTCCATGAATTTTGCACCATTTCCTACTTTGAACTGTAACGGCTGCACAACAATCTAATTTCCTAGGAATAAATACAGTTGATCGTATCTTAAAACTCGTATATAACGGTGTATACAGTTTTGAACGGTTTTATGCTACAGTGGCTGAAAGGGATATTTTGGTACGCAAAAATAGGACTACTCTGATAACAAGCTTCTTCTTTTTTTACTGTAAATCTTCTTTGGAAAGTATCAGTCTCATCCAGCCCAAAGCATATTGTTAGAACACACGGAAATAAGTCCACAAATAAGTCTACAATCACAAGGCACTTGACATAAACAACAATTCTTAACCCACGCAAACTATAGCATGACAGTAATACAATTTAACTGACTTTTCTTATCCAAACAATAATGAATGTAACATAAACCCCTAACAGAGGGACGTGCGGATCTGAGAGACTCCCCCTCTGTAAGTTAGATTCTCCATCCTTTCGCAGTGGCAATATCGTAGCCTATGAAGTTTATCTGAGGCGTGATCATTGCTGGTTGAAAACTTTACCCAATACCCCGCCTAGGCGACTTGCAATATAGTCGGCAAAGGCAATTTTTGACGGTTTCTAAGGAAACTGATATGTTGTTATAAATGAAGCACAAGTACTTTAATTACGCTACGAAATTAGACAGTCTATCATAAGTAGGCGAGTGACTGTTGCCTGTAACCTATAAGCTATGTAGACTGCAATCATGGATGTATTAAGACTGCAATGCTGGTCTTGTAAGTGTTTAACATCAGTCCTAATTATAGGTTTAGTCTGGGTATGTTCTGTTGTTTCTGCATGTTTTCACCACTCTTAAAAATGCGACTGAGTTGTTTTAAATTTAAAAAAATGGCATGGTATAAAAATATTCGTCTTTATATACTGTCTTTGGTCTTTATATTCTGCCTGAGTTCCGGGGGCCTTAAACAAAGACGTACCAGAGTACGTCATTTCCGTTTATAACCTATTTAAATGTTGTGCATTTATTCGACGTTGTGTGTGAGTGTTTATGTTGGATTGTTTGTTTATAACTTGAATTGTATTGATAATAAGTTAGTACACGATTCAGCCACAAAGTTGTGTTTTCTATTGGGCCTATGTATTTTGTCTTTTCCTTAACTACTGTTTCTATTTAATGGAGATGTATTTGTAAAGTCTCCATGGCTTTTCTCTGGCTGATAACATGGTTTTAAATGTCTACACAATTGTAACGATTCATTATGAACTGGTAGACTTTAAGTCGCGACCATTGTTGAACCGCAACAGAGAGGTGTGCGCACCGGAGACACTCCTCTGTCTCTGCGTGTTGCTCGTCATCTTTGCGCAGTGGCAGTATCGTAGCCTATGAGGTTTATCCGAGGCGCGATTATTGCTAGTTGAAAACTTTACCCAATACCCCGCCTTGACGACTTGAAATATAGTCGGCAACGGCAATTTTTGACGGTCTCTAAGGAGACTGATAACTTGTATAATATAAACTCATAGTATTGTTGATCTACGACGTGTATTGTATTTGTATCGCATGGTCCTAATAGTGAGTAGCGTTTCAACTTATTGGCGTTCCATGGACGGCCCTCAATCGATTTTGTTTCTAAGTACAAGGTTGCCACATTATGTTCTGTTGATCTTGTCTCTTCATGTTAATGCCTATTTCATTCATTCATTCACCCAGGCTACAGTGGCTGAAAGGGATATTTTGGTACGCAAAAATAGGACTACTCTGATAACAAGCTTTTTTTTTTTTTTTTTTTTACTGTAAATCTTCTTTGGAAAGTATCAGTCTCATCCAGCCCAAAGCATATTGTTAGAACACACGGAAATAAGTCCACAAATAAGTCTACAATCACAAGGCACGTTGACATAAACAACAATTCTTAACCCACGCAAACTATAGCATGACAGTAATACAATTTAACTGTAATACAAAACGTAATACAAATACAAAAACAAAACGGCAAATACAAAAACTGTAATACAAACTATAGCATGACAGTAATAGTGTAACTCCAGATAGAAGTACAGTTTAACTGACTTTTCTTATCCAAACAATAATGAAAGTAACATAAAAAAACCCTAACAGAGGGACGTGCGGATCTGAGAGACTCCCCCTCTGTAAGTTAGATTCTCTATCCTTGCGCAGTGGCAGTATCGTAGCCTATGAAGTTTATCTGAGGCGTGATCATTGCTGGTTGAAAACTTTACCCAATACCCCGCCTAGGCGACTTGAAATATAGTCGGCAAAGGCAATTTTTGACGGTTTCTAAGGAAACTGATATGTTGTTAAAAACAAAACCGAAGTAAAAGCTATATCTCGTTTTGCATTGTAGTGCGATGTGATCATACACCTTAGTAGTATTTTGTACACATATCTGTTGAATGGGTTTCCTATAGTCAGAGCGTAATGCTGTATTTTTTACACTTTTGTTATTGTTGTTATTATGTATTTCAGTGTAACGACTGGTCTTATGAGTGTTTTATTTTGTGGGGGAATTTAAGTCGTAATAATGTTGTCTTCGTGTTTCCCCGTTGTTAAACAAGAGACTGAATTGCTTTAAATAAAATAAAATAAAAAATGGCATTCTTAAAACATTCGTCTTTCTAGTCTGGCTAAGACTGAGTCTGCATCCTGGGCTGAGTTTGGGGGGGGGCCTTAAACAAAGACGTACCGGAGAGGACGTCATTTCCGCTTATAACTTACTTCAATTGTTGCGCACGTATTTAACGTTGTGTGTGCATTCTTCGCTTTATTCATATTTACAATAAGTTAATAGTTCTCTTAATACATCCATGGTTAATACACGATTCGACCGCAAAGTTCTGGACGCATCTGCGTTTTCTATTTTTTATTTTGTCCTTTCCTTACCTACTGCTCTCATTTATGGAGATGCATTTGTAAAGTCTCCGTGACTTTTCTCTGGCTGATAACATGGTTTATATTTCTACACAATTTATAACGAAATATTATAAAACAGTAGACTTTAAGTCGCGACCATTGTTGAACCGCAACAGAGAGGTGTGCGCACCGTAGACACTCCTCTGTCTCTGCGTGTTGCTCGTCATCTTTGCGCAGTGGCAGTATCGTAGCCTATGAGGTTTATCCGAGGCGCGATTATTGCTAGTTGAAAACTTTACCCAATACCCCGCCTTGACGACTTGAAATATAGTCGGCAACGGCAATTTTTGACGGTCTCTAAGGAGACTGATAACTTGTATAATATAAACTCATAGTATTGTTGATCTACGACGTGTACTGTGTTTGTATCGCATGGTACTAATATTGAGTAGCGATTTAGCTTATTGGCGTTCCATGGACGGCCCTCAATCGATTTTGTGTTTCTAAGTACAAGGTTGCCACATTATGTTCTGTTGATCTTGTCTCTTCATGTTAATGCCTATTTCATTCATTCATTCACCCAGGCTACAGTGGCTGAAAGGGATATTTTGGTACGCAAAAATAGGACTACTCTGATAACAAGCTTCTTCTTTTTTTACTGTAAATCTTCTTTGGAAAGTATCAGTCTCATCCAGCCCAAAGCATATTGTTAGAACACACGGAAATAAGTCCACAAATAAGTCTACAATCACAAGGCACGTTGACATAAACAACAATTCTTAACCCACGCAAACTATAGCATGACAGTAATACAATTTAACTGACTTTTCTTATCCAAACAATAATGAATGTAACATAAACCCCTAACAGAGGGACGTGCGGATCTGAGAGACTCCCCCTCTGTAAGTTAGTTTGTCTATCCTTTCGCAGTGGCAGTATCGTAGCCTATGAAGTTTATCTGAGGCGTGATCATGGCTGGTTGAAAACTTAACCCAATACCCCGCCTAGGCGACTTGAAATATAGTCGGCAAAGGCAATTTTTGACGGTTTCTAAGGAAACTGATATGTTGTGATAAATCAATAAAAAACTTCTACAACTTCACCCAGTTTTAAATATTGAGCAAGTAGTGAATTGATGATATAGAACTTAAATTCCATATTATCTAATTTGTACTTGTGGGATGTGTTTATTTAAATACTGTACATTATAAAGAAAGCAGATTTCTGTTACATGTATGCATTTTTAGTCACTTCTATTTGCATGCAAACCTTTAAAAGATGTTTTGCACAGTAGCCTGGTCTCGGTGCAATGTACTTGCCAGACCAGCAGAGGGCGCTCTTTAACAGGATATGTGGTGGTGAATGTGAGGGGAAAATAGACTGAAGTAGAAGAACATACATGTACATTTTTAATCAAGTCAGTTTGTTTTCTAGCCAAGTGATAAACAATATATAGGCTAGATATACTTGAAAGATATTACATCATTTTGTGTTGCAGTTCTTAATGATTGCTGCAGCATGAAAGAGTTTGTGCTTAATAGTTGCCTGTAATTGTGATTGTCTTTCTAAAGTGATAGAAACCTTTGTGCAGTCAAGTTTTACCACCCTGTAGAGAATTGTAATTTCAGTGATTTCTGATTAGAAGAAGGGTTGGTATTAGGCAGTCACAGGGGTGGGGGTTTAATCAAGTCAGTCTTTCATTAGGCAGATGAACTCAAAGCCTTTTTTTCCCCTGTGAACACTCTCACATTTGTTCTGTCATGCAAGCACACTTAAAATTGTCACTTTCTCACACCGTCCATACTTGTAACCGTGATGTGGTTGACATTTTTACCTTCAAAATCGTAGCTCTTATTGACAAAATAGGACTGTAGAAAACTGTACCAAGGTCAGTAGTACTTACCAGGGTCGAGGAAAAGAAATGTAACCAAGGAGTACTTTCTGTTTAATTATTCTAACTCAATGATGCATTTTTGTCACATTCGGTTGTATTGGGGTTACTGCTGTTCATTTTAAATCATTATAATCTGAGACATACTATCACAACCAATGTCAGTAAAGTAAATGTAACATTTGTTTAAAGTGTGTTTTCATCTACAATCTCAGTTAAAATCTCTTTAATTATTTAGACATGTTTCTGAGCAATCATGTATTTTGCCAAAAGTATCTGAAATGTCATTACTCTGGGTTTTGTTCAGTATCAATAATTAATCAGAGGTTCAGATATTTTGTAATGTGATTATTGTAATCCAGCTGCTTCTAATGTATCTTTCCTCAACCCTGGCAGTCAAATTGTGGGGGGGGGGGTGAAAAGGTGAAACTAAGGCTTTAAAAGTGATTAATATTTACATAAATTACTTGCTGCTTTTGCATTTATTCTTCCTTCAGTATTTTCCTATCTGTTTTACACATCCACTGAGCATTGATCAGTCCACAACAAATTGAGATTTAGAGTCAATGTTGTCTCTGTGTGGTCCTTTTGACCTGCATATGACCCAGTGTTTTATGTATGTTAATATGTACTTATGGTACTCAGACAAATTATATGAGATAAGCAGGAGTTTGTCGTCCTTCCTTGACATCTCTTAAACTCTGACCTTTCAGATTTTGAAAACAGCTTGTTATCTGTCAGAAATGAAATGGCAAGATATGGCTTTGTTCTGTGTAAGCGACAGCTGGAGACTTCCCAACATAAACAAATAGATTGCACAGCTTCATAGGACTAGTTCCTAGGTAACCATGTGACAGTGCCGACAATTGCTATGGAAACCTCTCTCTCTCTCTCTCTCTCTCTCTCACTCTCTCTCTCTCTCTGAGAATTTCCAGGTTTGACAGTTGTGGAGGAAGTCACCGTCATCATAGAAAGTAATTTCCTATCATATGCTGTACAAGATGTAGAATGCATTCAGAGGTGTACATACCAAATGCTATACACCAGGGGGAAAAACCATGGTTGATAATAAAATGTCACTGGTACAGCTGACAAAGCATTCTGAAATATGAACACTACTTTAATACATTGCCATGCAATGAAATGCCCTGCTTTCACGCTCTTTATCTGAAAACTGTAATTAGCATGAACAACATTACAAATTAAG
>CM042431.1:21007089-21092089 GCA_023631565.1 Gymnocephalus cernua | reverse complement strand
AATGTGTGTGTACTACACCTTAAAGTACACGGAATCTGAGTGTTACATTCTTGTAATTTTCTTAGGGCTGTCAATCGATAAAAAAATGTAATCTAATTAATTACATACTCTGTGATTAATTAATCTAAATTAATCACATACATAATTTTTGCTGTGAAAGTATTTTACATATTTTAATTAAAATGAATCAATGAATAATCAGCATTAGTAACACTAAAGTTAAAAAGCTCTTTTTATTATTATTTTCACTGTTCAAATAATGGCCATAACAATCAACAATATTACCTAATATGCTGAGGAAATAAATTCAAAAGTGCTTCAGGAATAGGGTTGAGTATCGTTTGGGTTTTTTCCAATACCGGTGCTAAAGCGGTACTTTTAAAATGGTGCCAGTGCCTTAACAGTGCCTGAACCAATACTTTTTTAAGAAAGTAAAAAAAAAAAGAAGAAAAAGAAGGGTACTAAACAACAGTCGGCGACATTAAAGAACAGCTTGTTTATTGCTAAGGCCATATGGTTAAAATTAAATTATATACTAATAATGTAATAACTATAACAATTACTTATTTCACTAGTAAATTGCTGTTGAATGACAAAAACAACCACCAGATGGGAAAAGGGCATTTAACAATAACTTTGAATGTACCACGAGGCTACCAGTTTCATTGAACGCACCGTCTGTGTTTTTCCAACAACGGCAGCTGCAGATTGTTACATCCAGGTGTTGGAATCCACTGAAATACAGTCAAACTTTACACCGTTTAGGGTTAGCTGTCAGCATTTTAACCGTGTTTAATCCAGCTACTAGCTAGCGGTAGGCTAATGTTAGCTGCTGTCGAGTATAGTGTTAACTAGTGTCATGTGCAGCAATGTTTCTGTTCCTGTAACGTCTGTTTTAGAGCATCAGAGAAAGGCGCAGACATATCAGTGGCACCGAAATGAGGCGCCGAAATCTGCGTTGCTATTCGGTCCGGTAGATACAGGTCGTTAAGGCACCGGTGCCATATTAGCACCCGATTTCGGTACCCAACCCTATTCAGGAATAAGATTTTTATAAGTAAATGTTCCAATCAATGATCCAGGCACTGCATTCTCGTCTCCCTCCATTTTCGAATGGTGGCTAGAACGGCTCCGGGTCAAAGTGAATATGGAATGGATTAATCTGCATTATTTTTTTAACGCGTTATTTTTTCTCAGATTAATTAATCAAAATGAACACGTTATTTTGGCAGCCCTACACTTTCTATTGAGGTTTTGGTCTATTTTATGTTGACCTGTTGCTTTTAGTTGCCTCCCTATTCAGATTGAACAGTTCAAGAGATTGGCATGATTGTATGATTATTAAAAAATGCTAGTAACTTATAATAATAATAGAAATTTACAAATATTTTGTTCATTACCTTAACTACCCTTATTAGTTGTAGTGGGTGATTGCAGTCATTACCTTTGTTATTGTCATATAAAACTACTGGCAAAGTAACAGTAATACTACTAGATTAGCCATAAAAGACAAGCCTTTCAAAACTATCATAACTCATAAATTGCAAACATAAATTAACTTCAGCACTACTAAAGTTGTTACTTCCCATTTTTCCGATGTACAATAATTTATTTTTCAGTGAAATAAAGTGTTTGTTAGACAGGTAAAGTATGCTCTTATTTGAGAATTATTAAAATTGATTATTTTGGTGTACTTGGCATTCACAATTAAGAATCGTAAACAACATAATACAATATTTAATATTGATATAGGCAGCATTTGGTTGTTGGTTTGTCAGTCTGAGATTAGGATGACAAGTGTTCCACTATATGCAGAATTGTTCACGCTTAATTTAATTTGTGTTAATCTAGGCCAAATAATCCACCATAACATTTATATGGTATGCATACTTCATAGTGAAGCAGAATTTTTAATATAGCAAGGCAAATACATTCCCACTGATGCTGTGGTGGGTTGCCCCCCATGAAACATAATTAGAAAGACATCAGAAGTGCAATTCATCTCTCCTCCCGTACAAATCAAATTTAATGGATATAATCATATGCTCCTTTGTTGGCAGCTAAATTGATTTCCTCAGGGTCTAGCAGGTTTCAAGGGTGCCATAGTATATATTTTGAGATCACATGGTTACATGTGAATTTGGTGAATCTGAATCCGGTAGACCAGAAACTCCCATGTTCTGCAAGGTTAATGGCTTTAAAGAGAGCACAGATGGATATACTGGCTTCAGTTTTCCATCGTAAAGGGTTGTCTGACGGAAAGATAAAGCGCTGTAAATATCCTAAATATAGTGTACACTTAAACAGATTTTTTTAGGTGGGTCTATTTTTAGGTAGTTAAGACTTTGCATCGGCCCCCGTCCACAGCAGTACATTGCTTAGGTCCCGTGCTAGTACTCCGGACTGCTTCTCGAAACTGGGGGCGTGCCGACCGCAGCCTACTGTAGGTAATACACTGACTAGAGCTGAAGATCTTTGCCCAAACCCGACAAGACCCAACGGGTTTGGTCTTCATTTCTATCATTTTACACGGGCTCGGACTGGGCTCGGGCTTGATGCGTTTCGATTAGTGTGAGAGGAGGTGAAACGGAGGCTGGCCTCTGGAGGACTTACTTATTTCTTTGGTCCAACTTCCAAGAGGCCTATAGCTTACATTAGTCCTGAATAAATTATGTTAAAACATGTATAAATGACTCATTCTTGACAAAAGGCAAAAGAGCTGTGTGCGTGCGCACATTTGAATAATGTTGGTGTACTTTGCGCTTAATAGTCCTCCGGACAGCGGCAGTCTCTTTTTTCTTTCTCTCCCTTTTCCGCTGAGTGGCGCGCGTACCCGCACTATTCTCCGACATGCACTCTAACAATCTCTGCTGACAGACGGCCTTTTGTGCAGTCAGGCTTGTAAACAGGTTCGGGCTTTTAAAAAGCTGTCAATCAAAATGTACTTGTCAGGCTCGGGCCGAATTCTGTTGGGTTCGGGCCTTGTCGGGCCAAACCTTTAAGGCCCAATTACAGCTCTAACACTGACTATGGATAAGTACCTCATACAAACCCATTTCCAAAACGGAACTATCCCGTTAACATACAACTATAAATCCCTATTTAGGCTTTCAACACACTGTTAAACCTTATGTCTTACAGGTCTTGATTTACACCTTGACGCTTAAATAGTGTACAGACCGGAATCTGATTTAACGGCACAGGGTAGCACATTACAAAATTAAGTTTGTGGCTACGTTTTGGTTTGGATATCTCTGAAAGAGACGGAGAGTGCAGGCCAGAGAAAAAGCTAAACTAAACAGAAACTGAACCTTTACAGTATTTGATCCTTTGAGTTACTTAAAGCTATAGTGCGCAACTATTTTAAATTAAAGCCCCAGTGTGTAACATTTGTAGTTGTTCATTATCAAAATCTGTATTGCCCTTCACAAACTTGTCCTTTTTTATGAATATTGACCACCACCCATCAATTCCAAGTATTCCTATTGGCTTCAAATTTTACATTTGCGCTTACATGAACTGGGGTAGACGCTCCAGAATCATGCACCATCTTGAAATATGTTAGCCGGTAAGGGACATGCAGGATATACTGCTCCGCATTTCGCGATTTTCACTCAGTGTCACTGTCACGAATGCCAGGGAGGGAGGGGGAGAAAATTACTTGCGACTCACCGCCGGCAGATTTGAAAGCCTGTTGCGTCTATTATCAAGGACATGCAACTGAATCGCCGAGGAAATTAAAACGACAACGCCACAGGCAAAGCAACGCGACCAAAGTTAATATTGGTGTGGCTTTTCCAAGATGGAAAGAGCTCATGAGGAGCAAGGATTTTAAAAGGGACGCCGAAGTTGCCTGCTTTCTTCTCAACAGGTAATTCTGCCTATTTGTGTAAATTAGAAGTTTTATAGTTGCTACTTGCTTGACTACGTCTAGGATACTTTTCCTCACGTCAATGATGAAAAAGGATTGTCTAACTTGTAACATAAACGTAATCATATGTGCCGTGATTTCCCTGGCAGACAACTCACGTCATGGAGTTGTAACATACTAGCCACTAGAACAGCTGCGTGGAAACAATGGAGATACTAAGAGATCATTTCAGTTTCATTGACATTGTTCATGCTGCTCAGAGAAATACATTACAAACACAAACCTCCGTTGCTTCTCTCCTACGGTGTAAACATTGCCTTACACTGTTAATCTCGTACAATATACACAATAAAGATTGCACTGATACTTTACTAACATTAGCTTACATATTTTTGGGAACCTGATAGCTGATGTTGGCAATAAAATGGTACCAAAATAACGTCAAACTATTATTACACTGGAAGGAACACTCATGGGCGAAGTTGTTGCTAATTTCGGGTTTGGCCACCTTAGGAAGTAATATTCAGTTGGTTGTCATATACAATTTCACCGCTAGATGGGAGAAATTCTTACACACTGGGACTTTAATGAACGTCTGTTACATTCAAGCCATTGCCAAATGAGTTGATACTAGCTCCACAAAACTCTCTGTATTTTTCAGTATGGCATGTTTACAAAATGGTGTAGTCTGACGACATTCGTGTGCAGCAGCTCGAGTGATGTTTTACGTCACCACTGAGCAGCAGCGTTTAGCTTTGGAGACAAAGAGGACATAAAAATTACAATAATTACCTCTTCTGAAGAGTCCATCATGTTTTTTGAATCCTCCGTGTCCTCCATGCTTTGACGGGTTAGATGCTTCTAGCAACTGTGTGGAGGAGAGGTGGGGGTGGTGCGTGATCACCGAAGGCTTGCGTCATGTGGACACACACTTAGAATTCCTCATAGGGCGACAGAAACTACGCACTATAGCTTTAATTGAAAATAGCAGCAGATTAAACCTTCATCATCACTAGTGTGCGTGTTCAAAGTACACATACTGGTGTCACAGATTTCATTAGCCAGAACAATGAAATCTGCAAGATGTCAGGAATCAGTCCCGTCTGTAAGTGGAAGCTTGCTTTTACTTACAGAAAATTAGTTGAAAATAACACTTCATAGAAAGTCTCCAACAGTTTTGCCATTTGACTCTGCTGACTGACTCTGCATGATATGATCTTTTGTTAAAGAAAGATCATTGCTATTGGTGTCAACTTGAACTGTGGGGGCCGAAGGTCAGTCAATGAAACCAGCCGTTTTTGACATTTGCTGTACAAAACTCTTCAGTGTCAACACTACTAAGTCAGTTCTATCAGAAAGCGGATCTATTGATGTATGAAAAATGTCAATGCAGAACCAGCATACAGGAAGGACTTAGCCAAGTTTATTATTGGATTTTGGTCCTAACCTTCAACCTGTTCCTGTGAGAGTGGTTATTTTCCAAAGAGCAGGCTCACCTGGGTCTGTGTGCAGGTCTGACAGGGCACAAACACCCGCACAGAGACATGGGAGTGATGGAGCATCAGTACATGGTCAACATCCATGACAAATCTCCTGTCAGACAGGTTCTCATTCCACCTACTAAACACAGAGGGCAGGGCATTATCTTGGAGGCAAGACTCCAACAGGAACAGAAACCAGAGAAAATGACAAGAGTCTGGGCAGTTTTCTTTTGACAAATAGAAATTTGATTAGGAACTGAAATCTTGCACTACAAATGTCAAATGTCTTTCTAAAATTGCCATAATCTAGTAAAACACAGAAAATCAATATCCAAAACTATTCAAGTGAAACACAATGTTTAGGAACTGTATATTTAAATGATTCTACCTTGTAGAAATACAGACTTTCATGCCAACCAGAAAGTGTGGAGCATAACACATGCTAGTGATAAGTAAAGCCTATGGATAAAATTAAACCGGTTGGTAATAGTATGAACAGTAAGAGATGCAAACTGTAGAGCAACAACACCATCTGGCCATACTTCTGTTTCTACTGTATATTACTGATGATGTATTTTCTGGGATTCTACTGTAAAGTGACACTTCAGTATGTTAAAATGCCATTTTTGGTGTAGACACATGAAATAACAAAACAACCCGCATGCAATCACTATATTACTAACATTTATAGAATCCATTCAATAGATCTCAACAATCTCGCTCACAGTGGGTTCCGGAAGTAAAAATACAATGCAATTTCTCCATTGACAATTGGAGTACAAGCCAAAGTTATTACATGCTGTCTCAGCTAGCGGTTAGCCAAATTAGCTGTTAGCTAAACAAACGTTAGCTTCCTTTATTCAGTGGTGCGCAGTGGTTTATGAGATGAGTAGTTCCTTCGCTCGATAATGAAAATATGTACACAGTCTTTTGGGATTTTCTGTTCGTTTTTTCATTCAAAATAATATGTTGTATGCTTAAGAGTCATGTTGTAGCTGGTTTGCCTAAGGCATGGTCTAAAACTCTTTATATACAGATGTTTCCAGGAAGAAATGAATGGGAAATTTACTTCTGGAACCCAAGGTCTCTCGGAGGAGGGGCGGGACTGTTGAGCTCTATAAATGTTTTTATGTGGTCACTTGAAAAATTATTTAATCATCTTGGAAACAAATAGTAATAGTAAAGCTAATCAAACTGGTGGTTGTGTTCGGTCCATCATCTTATTCTGTTATTGAGTTTGAAAAGTAATCACATGTTCACTGCACACTTTTAATTAAACACTGAAGAAGCTTCTCAGGAGAATCCCATTTACTGAAAGAGACAGTTTGAGTTGTGCCAAATCGTCTAGATCAATTACACATTAGCATCCTAAAATGCGGTGACTTTAAAGGCAACACGTTGAACAGACAAGAAGGCGTTTGCCATTTTCTAATACAACACATTGTTCTATCTTTTGGACACTGAAATAGTTAGGATTCAGTTTTTTTAGAGCCCTTTTAACAAAAAAGTATCATTTGAAAGTTGGCGAAGGTGCATACCGTACGATCGTGTCCTTGGTTTTGACCTGGCCTGGAGCTTTTGTCATTCTGTCACTCTTTCCTCTCTGCTGTGAAGGACTGAATAAAAAGCACCTCAAAAAAATACCCAGCAGCAACCTAAATGTCAAAGAAAAGGGGTTTTGACTCAGAAATGTGATAACATTTTCATCCTCAGATTTGTTGAAAGGGAGTGAGTGATACTTTTTCTTACCTCATCAACTACTGCTTTAGAGCCAATCAGTAGTAGGAATGTACTGGTACTAAGTTTTTTTAGTACGGACCAAATATCACCTTTACCAGTATTACCAAGATATGTGTCAAAATATGGTTTAAATATACTAAAACATCTTCAGATCATGCTGGCCTTGGAAATAATTAACATAAAACACTATAATCAACCATCAACAAATGCAGGTTGGTATGTGTGAATGCTTAGGATATGAAGCCATTTACTTACAGAGACCGTGTATTACTCAAGTGTATGAAAATAACTTGAAGGACATTCTCCTGTCATAGCTACTGGACAGATATGCGGTGCTGCAGAACTTTCACCTGTATCTTACTGTACTGTTAATGTCTGTTAAATGTATCAGTAATTAATATATGATGTGATTTACTGTGAAGCACTTCAGTACTGCATTTGTATACATATTTCACTTGTTTGACAACAGCAAGTGAAGAGCTTAACAGGAAATCAGTCAACATCCAAATACAGCTTTGCATCAGATTGTGAAAAAGCAATTTAACCAGAAGGATACGAATTGTTTGGTATCACACACGTTTATCTGAGGGAGGGACTTCTTTAAATGTCAATATAAGCGTGTACACAGAGAAAGCCAAGTTCCCATGGTAGACTGATAAGAAAACAGAGGACTGTGCAGAGCTTCAGCTTTAATATCCAACGTTAAAGAGAAGCAGAAACAGGAGATTGGCTGTCGATTGAGTTGTCAGCTCCTGTTAAACGCTTCCTCCAAATTACAACCAGACACTTGATTATAGATAGACAGTGAGGAAGTGGCTTCCACACAATCTGGATTTCAGTCAAACACAGGTCCATTCTGTGACAACCGTGTTAAAGTCATTGGATTAGATAAATGGCCTCCTCCAGAGACAGATTGCTAACTGTTAAATGTAGAGCACATCACCGCCCATTTGCCGCCTCCCTGTAGGGCAGCCAAGATGATCAAGTGTATTGTAATGTGTGATCACCTTAACTTTCAAGGAACCACAGGAGCAATTTTTTTGACTGCAGGAAATGTTTACAAGAAACTTATGTATTGTCATCTGTGCCGGCATTTTCACCACAGGACCCAATGTAGTATTTGCTGATGGACCAGGGACTATCAGGGTGAAGATTGAAGAGCTGAACATCCCTGATAAAACATAAACCTCAAGACTGATACAACTGATACAACTGGTTGTCGCCTTGTATCAGTATTTTACCTTGGGATTATGTTGTTGATATCTAACAAAAGCCATGGAGCTAACGGACTACCCTAAAAAGAAGTGTGATATAGAGAGTGGGCATGCCAGAAAAACAAAATTGAAACTTAAAGCCCCAGTGTGCAACATTTGTAGTTGTTTATTATCAAAATCTGTATTGCCCTTCACAAACTTGACCTTTTTTATGATTATTGACCACCACCATCAATTTCAAGTATTCCTATTAGCTTGAAATTTTACATTTGCACTTGCATGAACTGGGGTAGACTCCATAGTCATGCGCCATCTTGAAATACGTTAGCTATAATGCTCCGCCTTTTGCGTTTTCGACTCACAGCTGCTGCTAACGGGTATCGTCAAGTTTGAAGAAGGAAACACGGAGGACCGCACGTATTCAAAATCCAAATTTCAGGAACAGAATAAGATAATAAGAAGAAAGAAAAGAAAATGGATATTGAAAAGGGCAAGAGATCAGAATCAGATAATGATATATCTCCATTTTCTTTTTCTTTTCTTTTTTTTACATAAACATGTTAGAGAATTTGTTTTTGAAAGAATTGTTGTGACATTTCACAGTTAAAAAATAAATGTACTACCTGTTTGTAACAGCAACACTGTTTATAAATGACCTAACCATATTTTGGCATTTCTATACTGCAATTTCTTGTTATTCTTGTTATTCACATATATACAGATATTTATATATCATCAATAAGTGATTGTCAGGCTAGTTCTTGTTCCTATTTTGGGTCCTGAGTTTAATTCCCAGGACTATCTGGTCAAAAAGGACTGCAAGCTAACTTCTCCAAGTGGCAATTCACTGATCTCAAACCTTCCCAAACAAAACCTCAACAATGTCCCTGCTCTGTTCTCTGAACCTCCCTCCTGTTTGTTTTGGCTGCCATCCACACAGCCATCTGAGCCACCAGCTCATTGACTAAGACCAAGGCTGACTCCCTCAGCCTATGGCCTGGGGTGGTTGTCTGCCATCCATGCTGACATACAGTTCTAAAGCCAGCTCTAAAGGGTGGATGAATAATAGACGAGTGCAGTCCAGAGGTTTTTCATCTCCCCAACCAGTGTGCATGGAGCTGTTGTCTCTCTTTTTGTATGTCTCCCACATCAAGAGCCAATGTTTCCAAAAATGTGTTGAACAGAGAGAGAGAGAGAGAGAGAGAGCATAAATGTTTGTTATGACATTAGATTAGGAGTTACTGTTGAAACAATAAAATCGCTTTGATTACGAAGTGCATTTGTATTTAGGATAATCCCAATGCCGTTATTTCATGAATTCCACAAGCAAAGAGTCTGGTTTCAACTAGATGGAAAATACTGCTGTTGTGGAAGCAGAAAGTGTGTTGCTGCGATAGCAGTTGCTAAGAAACTGCTGAGGTGTCGTGTCGGACAGTGATAATTATACTACTGGAATGTGATCACTTGTGAATAATTTATCCAGAATGTGATGGAGAGACTAGAGCACGGGGAATGTTGCATTCCCAATATGTGTCAGAAGCAAAGTAAACACAGTGATGAAGAGTGTGCTAATGGAGCCCCTTGGAAGACCTCCGGAACAGCCTAATGAAAGATAGCCTTGCCAGCGAGTGTGATATAAATACGTGTTATAACAATTTTGGCTGGAGGAATCCTCAGATGGAGAAAATGACAGTCTACATCAGGATTCAGTGGGAAATACAGCAGACATTGTAACAGCTTGTTACCACAATGAATATAACAGCTGTCACAACTTGCCAAGTGAGAACTGAATGACTGCTCCATGTTGTTAAGCAAAATTTGAATTGCCTGTCTCCTTCAATATACACATTCTTACATTCACTACCCTTTGTTTAGCAGTTTGTACAGATTTACATTACTTGGCACTGCATTAATGCTCTATAGAAAAGTGCAGGTTGACCAGGGTCATTCAAAGTGCCCCTGCTTTCCCTATGCATTCACACAGTGAGCAGTTCCAAACAGTTAAAGAAAGTAAAGTCACCTACTTACAACCAGATAAATGCCACTCAGTAGATGCACCTCTGTGTATATAAAGCTCAGTCATTGGACTGCCAACCATACAGCGTGCCAACCCAAAACCTCAGGGGCCCTGAAATCCCCGGGTTCACTATGTTTAAACTAGTTTGTGCTGATTTGATTGTCAAATTGTTTGGGAAAATACACCAAAAGCACAACATCAAGTTAAATAATTGGGGCCTTAATCTGCAATGTGTTATACAGTAAAGGACCCCTGTGTCAAAATCTATCTTCAAAGGCCCTGAAATCCTGGCATCAAATGATAATTATTTCACTATAACATTAAATATACATGACTCAAAAAGCAACATCAAGGTTAAAAACATGGTAACAGGTAGACCTAATATTAATTAGGCTAGGAGTTTTAACACTCGGTTATCAGGACCGTCTGCTTATAGTTTGACAGTTAACAAACCACTGTCATCAGATTCAAATGTTGCTCTACATGTCATCTCTTTTTTTCCCTCCAAATAAGCTCTACCTACTTAAAACCATTGACAAAAAGCACAGGGGGAAAAATAAATACAGAAATATCTTATGTGAATTAAACAAAACTTGATAATATTGGCTGAAAATATTGTGTGCATCACTCATATTAAGAAGCTGATTGAGAAAGTGTGTTACCATCATTATTTCAGTTGATATTGCACTCACTTAGTGTATATTGCTAAATAAATTTGTGTTCAAATTACTTTACAGCAAACCTGGGGCCAGTTCATATTCCAGTGCAGGTAAACTGTACACAATGCCCAGAGAGTGTGAGGAACAGGAGGGTCAATAGGGGCCCAGCAATCAATGTATGCCCTGGGCCCCCTAGCAGGTTAATTTGGCCTTGCAGCCAGCCACTACATTTGCAGTTTATGTAGCACAGCTGGCAGCACCTAAATGTTGCATGTTTTTGTTAGCACCTTTGTTTTTTTAGATGGTGTATTTGAGAAAGATCCTTTTAGACCATTTTATATACTGACTGCCTACACCAGGCTCTCATAAATCAGAATCATATCAATCATTAATCTTTGTTAATGTGTGCAGCATTTTAATATCTCAGAGTAGTGTACTCAGGCTCAGCTTGGTGCTACAGTAGTCATACAGTTTACGAAACCTCTGCAAAAATGTCTGCATATATATGCTCTCATCCACTTTTAACCATGAATAAAACTGGCAAAATATGTAACACATATTATCTCTTTTTGTGTTTAAAGAGACAAAATTCACACAGAAACACCTGTACTGTAGCTATTTAAAACCAAATACCAAATACCAAAAATACAGCGAATAGCACACCTCCTGTGCTAATGGATTGCGGGCTTGCCTGTAGTGTTTCAGTTGTGAACAGTAGACAGACCTTACAGGCTGCAGCTACTCCACTGATGTGACACAGCACTTGCCTACTGCCCTCTCCTCTGCTGCCAATTATTTTACTTTTGCTCATCTCCTCCAAAATCTACCCAGAAAATGAAATTTACTTGCAAAGTGATTACGTCAAGGGACAATCCTTTCACAGATGCATGAAAAGCAAACCAATGATGGTCTACGACACACTGTTTCCCACATCAATTTCTCATCTGTGCCTCATTTTTCCTGCCATTGATTTTAAAATTACAACACCTGTGGCTGCTTCTTTATTTTGTTGGCCCACAAAAATCTTTTTTTTCATTGGGTTTTCATTGTCCACTGATTGGATTAAGATGCTTGGCAAACCTGCTGCTTCCAGGAAGATGGTAAAATAACAGCATGTGACATTATGCTGTATATTTGCACTGTTGGGAAGATATTTATGAATGGTGCAGCTTTTTTTTTTTTTCTTTCTTATAAAATACAAAAGAAGAAAAAAATCAGAAAAATAGCAAAACAAAAATAAAGTTCCTTTTTAGTTAGCCATATTTCTCAAGCATACTTTATTTTAGCGACATAATTATTAAATCATTATATAATTATCTTGACCAGATCTTAGTAAATGTGTCAAGGGAGCCTCAGGCTCAAGAGGAATCAGCAAGTTTAGTAATTCCAGCTCAGTAATAGTAAAAATGATTTCCACCCCTTATTTAAAGGCTTTACCTGATTAAAAACAAACAAAAAACCTCTTCATTAACTCAGCTACACATTATGACCAGCATCTGATAATGAGTTCTAGTTACTTAGATGTTTTCTCGGAGGCAACATTTGTTGTGATTGATCTTACCAGTTATTCAGTCAAAACAAAACTGAGGCGTTTCTTCAGGACACATTAACTGCTTCCTGCATGAGTGATGCTTTCATCTGTGATAGATGGTGATAGAAAGAATGTGTCCTTTCTTGGACAATGCATGCACACACACAATAATACACATGCACACTTGTCTATGTCCTGGCCTGTGGGCAGGACTCTTCTGTCTGCAGTAATGATGTCGCATATGCAGAGGTTAAAGGTCAGTCTCCGTCCTTTCGTCTTTCAGCTGGAGGAGCTGGAGGATATGTCCACGGTTACCACTGGACGTCAAACAGACAGTCACCAGCTCAGCACAGCTTTTTTTTTTTTTTTAGCTTAGGTTTAACATTACTTTAGACCCAGATTCATCTTGAAAAACCAAAGAATGCATGTATCTATTCCTTGTTGTGTCATATCTGTTTTGTATGTGTTTGTTCTGACTTTATAGATTGTATTGCTCTCAGAAATGTATGTGGACATGCCCAAGATAAAAGCTTAA
This sequence comes from Gymnocephalus cernua, assembly GCA_023631565.1. NCBI lineage: Eukaryota > Metazoa > Chordata > Actinopteri > Perciformes > Percidae > Gymnocephalus > Gymnocephalus cernua. The sequence goes on along the minus strand of CM042431.1, from coordinate 21,079,041 downwards.
AGCAGGATCAGTAGGTTGACTCTCTCAAGGGTGCTGTACGTTTCCCCTCTGTCCATTTTTCCTCCAAGGATGAAATCGGAACAGCTTTCTAAAAAGCAACTTAATAGGAACAGTCTCCTGGTGCCTCCTGGTAAAAGGTGTTACCTCAAATACTCTTAGAATTTCATGGCTCAGGTTCAAGATCTTTTAGCCGGTGTAACTGGGAAAAGATTATTGCTTTCTGAAACTGATTTGGAGCCTTTACACCTGAATTTTATCTGAAGGTTTTGCTAAATATATATATAGATATATTGTCAGATTGTAAGTTCCTCCTAAATTAATATTGTTAAAGGTTCTTTCTTTTGTTCTGAAATTTTTAGTCAGCTGGAATTTAAGTAATAATGTAAAGGTCATTATTTACAACTAAGCACAGTGCAGTGACTCAATGCTCTCACCTTGTAATGGCATGTTGTCTGTGTCAGCAAATGATAAGCATGTAGTAGAGAGAGCGGGCTGCTTTGGCACTGGCTTTGTCATTGTCCTGGTAGCTCATTCAAGATAATTAGCTGGGGGAAGTGGAGTGTCTTGTCCCTTTCAAGCCTGTTTGTTGATCAAAGGCATTTGACGGACACACTAATCCACTCTGACTAGAGAGGAACTGTGGCATCAGAGTGTGGAGTGGCAGCTGACGCACACAAGGACTTTAAATAACACACAATGTTTGGCATGATCACTTGAGCTCATGTCTAAGATAGTAATTCAGAGAACTTATCAAATCGTGCTTATTTAAAGAATAAAGCTAGTGTTATTCTATATTTTTCTGATGTTCAACAAAAGACCAAAACAAACTATGTGTTAGTTAAATAGCTGAATTTAAAAAAATGGATTTCAGATACACTTAAAAAAGGCTTTATAATTTCATGAAACTCAAACAGGTACTGTATAAAAAGTGCAGTTACTGGGGACTGCGTTACATTGCCAACGTCAGAGTGTGCGCCGTTATCTCCTTTGTGAGGCGTCACAAATTAGGTGAGATTTTGTGTAATGGCAGTTGTGGCCAAATAGTGCTAGTTCAAACATTGCTAACAGGACTTTTTACTGCTTAAACATTAATGTACAGTTACTTTTCCACTATGAGGAACAGAGGTGTTAGAATGCGCTACGGAGCAATCAATGCACCATTGCAACCACGTAAGCTTTCTGTAATAGCTTTTTTTTTTTTCAGGCTTCTGCTTGGCCAGCATGGCTTTAGGGTTAAGGTTAATATTGCCACCTGTTGGTTTGGCATGCTCTTGACAGCCCTTCAATTGTATTTTTGCATTTTAATTTTGTTAAATGGAGCTTGTGTGAAGAGTTTTTTTGAGAACAAAGAAGGGAAAATCCCTGATTTAAAAACAATGCCCATGTATGTGTGGACTAGGCCTTGGGGGGTATTTACAGCAGCATGATGGTGTATGTGGGATTCCCTCAAAATAAACTACAGTGTCCATGTAGCCTGGGAAAACCCTGACGTCAGTCTGGCCAAGAGCCCATTCAAGCCCATTTCCAATCCAATTTTTCCAAATTGAGGCACCAATCACAACCATTGAGGCAGGCTTTACACAATGACGATAGCGCAGCGACGGCAAGCAGCCTTTTGTTTACATTCAACATGACAGCCACCAAATTGCAGCAATCCGTTGATGCCGCTGTCGCTGCTACGTCACCCGGATCGTTGGTCTGATTGGTTGAAGGACTATCCAATTGTGCCCAGAGGCATTTGAGCGGCGTCCGTTAGTGACGCCCATTTGGAAATGCGCTGTGAATGAAGCTTGCCCAGACCCACTCTCAGTTATAACTGAGAAGGGTCTGGTGTCAACCAGGCTAGTGTCCATGTTGTTCTGAAACAGAAACCAAATGGATGTGAACCAAATCAATGCAGTAAAACCAAAACAATGAGCTGAAAGATGCTAAAACGCTCTGGAGAGATGAGATAAACTCAAGTCCGGTGATAATTTTCTGTTTGTTTCCAATTACGAGCGATCCATTTACCATTACACATTTTCCCATTGATAATAAAAAACATATTGATTGGTGAAGTTTCAGGGATTTAAGGCCATTATATTTGTATTTATGATGGTTAAACATGACCCTCTATCTAAATAGAGATGGTAGCCACATTTTCAACTTTTGTTCTTTCCTGCAATTCAAATTCAAATTCAAAAGGAGATAAATCCTCGACACAGTACAATAGCCAGTGTCTACTCTGAAGCTCTTTTGTACTCCTCTGGTCTCTGTCTCACTTCATCACCTTCCCCCTTTGTGATTTCAACAGAGGCTCTGGAGCTGACAACTTAAATGGGTCTTGAGGAGGACAACAAATACCATTTAAAATGGCAGCCTCTGCCGCTGGGGAGTTTCGCTCCACGTCTGCTGAAGCCATTTGGGAAATTAACTGATCCGCCAGAGTTTTCAAAGGACATCAGGTGGACAACCCCACACTAGTGCTCTGAGAGTAAGTTAAAAGCTTATGTGTTGTCAGTCTCTGACAAACCTGCATTTGAATTCAAACTGTGAATGTTTTGGGTCAGTTTTAACAGGCAGTCTTAGATCACTGGGCATGATTTAAAGTGTCAGGATCCCTTAAGGCCTAAGCTTTGCTGTGTACAGCAAAAGATTACCTTTTGTGACTGGATTTTAAAATGTAAATTAGTACCCTCACAATTTGCCCTTACATAGAGCCCATTTACACTCAATCACTTCATATGTCTGAGTTGAATCAACACAGTCTCATCCCTACTACTGCATGGTCAAGGATCCCTGGCGTTAAGTTTCAACGAAGGAGGTGTACCTGTTGAGTTATTTTTCGACGGGGGGGGGGGGGGTCCGTGCTACAAACATAGGATCAGCTGTTATAGAAAGCTCTGGACCTCAGCTGTCATGTAGATATGGTCTCCAAAGTTTACCCACTGAAAGCACTCTCAAATATGGTAATAAGCTATTTTGACCTATTTAACGATTCAATTTATAAAATCTGATGACACCAGTGTGTTCCCCATCCCAAAAAACCCCAGGGTGTATACTAAATTATACACTGCCAACTTCTACTTATGAGCAATATACCAATATACTTTAAAACTACAACTCCCATAAGAGACATGCCACAGAATCTGTAACAAAGCTAGTGTACTTGTAGTTCTTCCAGGGTGGGTGGGAGGACTTGTTCGGCTCCTGTGGATTCTGCTGTCTGCCGTGAATGGGCTTCATTCCATTTCAGATTGCCGCCGCCGGCCAGCCGACAGAGCAAACAGTACATAAGACAAATACATGAAACTGTATTTTATTATTATTATTATCTTCATTGTTTAAATCCTCAAATACAACATTAGAAAAAAACATAAATATTACGAATATTATGTATTTTTTATCTTCTTATTCGCCGAGCGGATAACTACGTCACTTCGGAGTCTTCAGCTGATTTTTTCAAACGTTATTACGTTGCATAACTTACTGGAACAAAGCTGAGCAACATGTTGTTGCTGGTGACAAAACCACTGATTAAATATGTACATTGAAACGATTGTCGTTAAAGACCCGCTGATCGCTGTCCGAGTCTCTGAATGAATGCCCACATTGCATTGTGGGATATCGGCTTTGAATCCGATCAGTTCGGCCCATATCATAATGTTCTGTTTTAGCATACTGTAATATTTCACCGGCCGAAATAGACCAAAATATTAACATTAAAAGAAATACATATAAACCATGATAAGATGTCGTGAATAAAGGTTGATTAAAACAGCTGTTATTGGGCTAAAAATTCCAATAATAAAACTGCCACAGATTTCGAGTTAAGGGGGGGTGTGTTTTTTCTTTTGTCTATATCCGATGGTGAGGCATTAACATGAATGTCTATCTGAAAAATAACCCAACAGGTACACCTCTTTTGTTGAAACTTAACGCCAGGGGTCCTTGACCACGCGTCAGATATTTGACGAATAGGGGTGAGACTGTGTTGGTTGAAAACAACCAAGAAGCAGAATAGAAGACAGAATCTGACTGCTCAAACTACCTGTTTAGGTAGTAAGATCCGGTAGACCACAGTCCAGAATAGGTCATTCTGAAGTGTCTTAATTACTGTACTGTGAACAATATTCAGTGATTAATTGTTGAACGTGTTTATTATCCTGCTTCGTATTCTGGGTTTATGTGGGGAATTGGTTGGAACTTTAATTTGTTTCAGGCAGGCGCTGCAGTTTACCCATTTTTCCCCTGGATGTTGATTTATTATTAAAGATTAATGTTAATGATTTGTAGGATCATTGCTTCATGGCTTCATAAATCATTAGTATTATTGACAGAAATCTTAGGCAATTGAAGAAAAATGGTGGGTAATGGACTGTATTTTCTGTCTTTTTGTCTGAATTTAGTCAAATATTGATTTATTTATGCATGAGATCCCATTCACTTCAAACATGCATAACCGTAATAATAATTTTTTTTTAATTTTTTTTGACTGTTTAGAAAGGCTTGGCCGCTTTTCAGTGCAAACACACAGTGTCGGCTAGTTAATGAGGCTGTTGTGTGAATGGCAGAGCTTAACCTGCGGAATGGCAGTGTATCTTTCCATGCTCCATCAGTGTCATGTCAGCAGCAGCAGAAACACTGCACATCTCTGTGGCACAGCTGCACTAATTGTTTTGTCTACCAGGAATCAAGCAAAGCAAATTGAATCTGGGTGTAAGAAATGTTCTCGTTGTGCTTCTAGCAAGGCAGTTAAATGTGAGCTAAATACTCGTGTAACACATTACTAAAAAAATACATGCCCCTGATTTTTTTATTGTTCACCACAAATTGCCTCCCAGCTCACCATTAATTTGGGCTGAACGCTTAACGGTTTTATATTAAATGTCAATGTATAATTTTGAAGTTTTCTAAGTGTTCAAAAAAAACCTCTGGGAGGACTTCAACAACAAGAAGCAGCATTATTTTTATCGTATCTAATTGAGAAACAAGATAACTATGATTATATTATGGCATATTTTGTTTATAACTATGTAGATTACAAATACTGGCTCAATCTAGGGGGAAAATTGCAAGTTATATCACAACTGCAATTAGATATTTCGTCAAATAACATGACATATACTGGAGCTGATAAATATACTAATTGATACTGGCAACTTAACGATAACGTTGCCAGGAGCTAAATTGTTTGTCTTGTTAAGCACTTTATGGTCAACACGCTTTTGGAACAAAGTCTTGTTGGCATTTTAGTACACACCTTTTTTTTTTTTACAAGCAAGTACCCCACAAACACATTTCAGCTATGAAGGCTGCAAAACCACCCACTTCTATAACACAGAGGAATCAAAACAAAGAAATGTTGTTCTTTCATCACAATAAATCAGATCTAAATGTTTCTGTAAGGAGCTGAACTTGTCTTGGCTTGTTTCATGTTAATCACAGGCTACCTTCACAGAGATGAGAGGGAGACTTGTGTGGGAGGGGAAAAAAAAGTTCTGATGATACCTATGCAGGTCCCAGTAGGTGCCAGTAGAAGTCAATGGAGGGTATACATTGCATAATGCCTCTCCAGGTCAAAGTATATTAAATCAAAAAGGCTGGAAGCTTGGTCTAAACTTAACACCAGTGTGCACATTAAACTGTGGTGTAATGAAATTGCCTCAGTCGTTGGAACGGTGTCCATACTCCATATCTGCCAAAGCACACAAGGGAGATCATTAACAGTGAGTAGAGATGGAGTCCTGTTTGCCAGCCATTTTACCAATCTCTGAGACCATCTATTAATTTGGCACAGGCAGTCCTATCTCTGTTTATTATCTAAACACGAATGTCAGTAACTATGAGCTTTGACAAAAAAACAGAGACCTCTCAGCTGGTGTGAAAGGCGCCTCCGTCCAGTATAATGCAGACGCTCTAATGAACTCGCTTATAAACTGGTAATACAGTAACATTTCTGTTCCCAGAAATGTGAGTACATTTCAGATCTTCTCCTTTATAGCAGGTTCACTGAGAAGAAAAACAAAGACAGGGGCAGCGTGTGAATGTGGTATCATTAAAAGTTTCTGGTTCATACACTGCTGTATCAAGTGATGGTAACATTCAGTGCAATTTTCTTGACTCCTCTTATCTAAAACCACCTGAATTCAGTCAACTAAATTGAACTCCCTGAGCATGAGTCATACCTCGCCCTCTGGAGTAAATGTACCCAGACTTTGGAAGTTGACCTTTGAGTCATTCAAATCATTTACAGACAGCAACTCTTTGCAGAAAGACTGGCCCTCCTGTGCTGCTAATGTCTAAATCACGCAGCTCAAACTGGAGCTTCAGGCTCCGTAATTTAACCAAATTCCAGGCAGCCATAAGAAAGAGATTTCAGTCAGGTGATAATGACCTGTTGCAGACAAAGTGTTATAGTTAACTTGTAATATTGCATAAAAGGTCATATTAACCCTGCAAAAATAGAGTTTAATATTTAAAAAGCAGGATGATTTTTTTATTATTGCATCAGAATTCTCTGTCTGAAGCAGAATTCTTAGCATGGTTTCAAAACTATAAATCGCTGCTCGTGTCTCATTTGTTCAACTTTTAAAAGAAGCCTGGTGTTTCAGCCAGTTGGAGAAACAGTCTACAAATAACGACGTCGTCTGCCAACATAATTCAGACATTTCTTTTTTTTTTGCCAGAAAAATGGCAACACGTGCACACGTGTTTAGCATTTTAACATACCTGTGCATTTATCATGCAGGTTGAGTTTAATAGCAGTGCTCCAATAGTACCAATTCATCCCCCCGCATACGTATCTACAGTATAATGTCAAACACTATGGACTAAGCCTACAGTATATCCCTCTTAAGCACCAGATAATCAATGAAGCCCAAATATAAATCACCATAGACGAAGGGTCACTGTCACTGTTCCAGCCATACACACTGGAGAAAACTGATTACCATCATGAATCTGAAGACACAAGGGAAACATCTAATGTTATTACGTCTCGTCTGTGGATCAATGAAATCTATGTGGTGTCCCGAAAGCACAATTATTGTTTGCCAAAGTGTGTTCTTTTATATCCAATCATGATAATGACATTCTCAAACGGTCTAAAGACAGCTGTACTATATTCTGCTGAAAGGAATCTCAGGCAGCAGGCTTCTCATTTTTAGCAGGTTAGCTGATTTGAATCTGATAAATAGATACAATACTGGATTCCTATATCTATTCTATAATATTGAACATTGACCGGATGAAAATATGGACTTCCAAGTTCCACAGAACCAATAAGGGCCTACATATTAATTCCTATGGTCGAAAAATCACTGTTAAAGTGAAAGTAAAACTGTCATTTTTATAGTATATGATTTAGGCTGACAGCTGTGGATTCATTTCATTGCAGCCCTTGACATCATAGAGGCATCATTGGTGGTCACTCCCAGTTTTTTTTCCACACATCAGTGTATTACCACGAGCTCTGGTGCTCTCCTGGATCAAAGGGCAATTAACATTAAGCAACTTTCTTAAACTAGGCCAGCTTCACTCTGGCAGATTGTCAGCAAAGGTCAAGCCATTCCTCTCTTAAATGTGAAGCGGAGAAGAATTGGCAGGTATTAACATATTAATAAGGTGCTGTTCTCCATATAAATCGGCCTGTTGGATAGCTTAATTCTCTTACCAGTTAAAGGTCGGCCACAGTGCAACTTGTCTGGGTAACATGAAACAGAAAGAATATTAAACAGGCTGAAGGAATGCAATGTTTTGACATCCTGTGAAATGTTTTTCACTCGTGTATTTTTGGAGAGTTTTGAAGTGCATCAAGAGTACTTGGTGAAATAGTATGGTGTGCTATAGAATCTCCAAATAATTGCTTATTATGCATGATACTCCCACATAACATTTAAACTAACCCAAGTGCCATTTATTTACATGCCTGTGGCACATTCCTTGGTCTGAGTTTTTTTTTCATGCCTGCTTCCATGGAAGCTGAAGCATGAAATAAATTTTACATGAACTGAAGCTAATCCGCGGCGGGCTGATTAGGTACTAAAAAGGTAGTAATTCACCAGATAATGAGTAGAGCTCGATAAAAATGTTCTGCAAATGATGAAATGATGATCCCTCAATAAATGTCACATTTTGGTTCTGCCCCCCCCCCCCCCCCGGCTTTCAAGTCTCCTCTCTGTAATTTCACACACACAAAAAAATTGATGAATGAATCCAGATATATGGAAACAAATATATGTGTGAAAAACACATTTATCCAGCAGCAAACAGCCTTTGGACATCAGCAGCAATCTCTCATCAATCTGCCACAAAGTAAAAGGAATGACTTAAGTGTTTTTCCATCTGTATTGCCGTGTAGTCGCAGGTTTCAACTCACACAAACAGCTTGGCATCCATCATTTAGAGTAAGGTAACAGTGTGCATGTTTCTCTCTTTTTTCATGCTCGTTTATAATAGCTGTCCTCGCAGTCCAAGAAATAATGAAATGAAAGAGGCAGGGCGTCCTTCTTTACGACTCTGAGCAAAGAGGAATTTCTACCATTTTAAAACACAGGTACAGAGAAAAGAGAAGCTCAGCAGGGAGAAAGGAGGAGGAGGCTCTCCTTTGGCTAAGAAAAGGTCCAGGTTACACTCCGTTATCTCTCCAAAAAACACTCCCATCCAAGCAACAGTGGTGGTGCCTATTGTCTGCTGGAGGCGAGGCACTCAGGTGAAATTATGACAGTAGCTATTGTGTGCCAGTACTGAGATGGATACTTTTGTATTATGGAAAGGAAAACAGCAGCAGTCTGTAGCTTTGCAGTGCTGTCAGCGCACTCCCTTGGCATGCATTGGCAGGGCAGATATGACATTTAGCTGGCCGTTGCCCTGCTGGTCCTTTGGAAGAGGAGATAACAACATGGCTCACTCACCTAGTTAGAGGGGTGCACTGTGTGCACAATGTCACACGTGACCTTTTACATTTATGTCACAATATTTGTCACATTCATTTATCATCACAAGCTCACCTTGATGAGTTTCCCTGTTCTCCTGTTGCCACAAGTCTTCATCTCTTTGCTGAAGCTAGGAATCAATATTGAAATGTCAGCTTCTGCATTCTTGTCAGTCTGTGTGTGTGTGCGTGCGTGCGTGTGTGTGTGTGCTTTTGTGTTTCTGTGTGCTTCACTATGGTGATGGGAGTGGAATTTTAATCAGTGGCTCATAATTAAACAACGAAAACAAAACGAATAACAAAGGCAGATAACGGGCTCTTCAAATTCACTGAGAATGAGAGAGAAAATGAAAACATCTCTCATTATCCTTGAATGTGGTACATCTGATCAAGGCTCTCTGAACCCAGTGTAGCTACTTGTTAGAAGCATGTCAGCGCTGCTTGAGAACTGAATGTAATACATGCTTGTCGTTCTGTTGTTAAGTCAGTTATTAGACGGGTTATTTAATGAGAAAATTAGTGGCATGATTTATTTAAATGAGACTTTATGACAATGCGATGTGGCCGGTATTCATGCTGTTGTACCAGTGTGAAGGTAATACTGCTGTTGACTCTTACATGTAGGGGTGTAACGATATGCAAATTTGCCTGAATCATTCAGTACAGGCTGTTTGATTCAGCATGGGACAAAAAAAAAGTCAAATTCAAATTAGCTTAAAGCAATATAATTAGGTCTAAACAAAATGTGATAGTTCCTTTGATTGTTAAAGTTACAATGATCCCATGTATTCTCCCAGTTTAAAGCAACAACCTCTAAGATTTTAATTTAAATAAATGTCTGTTAAGTCACTATCGTCAAATGAGGTAACACAATTATGATTGAGCTTACGGCGCACTGATGAAAGCCCTTGCATTTGCCATATTACAAAATGGGCATCTCTGGCGACATTTTTAGGAAAAGTCGTTAGTTAGTGCCGCGTTTTCCAGACTCGTTCTTCAACTGCTAACTGAATGACGTCACACAGGTGGCACTGTTTGGATCTCTGGGAAGTTAGATCCCAAAACACACACCTGCAATTACTGCCATAGGTGCTGCCAAAGAGAACGAATCAGATATCTTCAAGACTGTAACTTTAACAATTGTCAACCATGTAAACTTTAAAATCATATTGAAGGTTCCTTCAGTGTGTACCACTAGTGATTTGGAAACAGCCAGGAAGATATTGTGGCCCACTTCATTTGTTTTTGCTGGAGAGCATGAGAATGATGCCCTGTGCCCCTCCTCAGATGTCAGTTGGAGCCTACTCAGATCAGAGCGCCAGAAGATGAGTAGGTGATTTTCCGTATGAGATGTGTGCTCCCTTGGCAGGCAGTGAAAGACAGAGAGGAGGTGGAGGGGTGGTGCTGGTGGTGCTGTGGAGAGTTATCTACAAAATAGCAGAACAAAGTTGCTGAGGCAGAAAAGGAGCCCTACAAGCTATGGGGGAGCTTTGAATCAGATTCAAGCAGTGCTATCAGAGAAGTCAAGCAGCTCATTATTATTTGAAGTGCATATTAAAGAGGGATTATAGACGGGGAAGTGGGCTCACATGTTAATCCTCTTCAACAGGTGCAGGAGTGTTGATTATGGGAATGCTATGAGTGCTTCAATGAATGCTTCAAGGACATGTCTGCATTCATTGTGTTTTTCAAAATAAAGATGCTGAAAAAAGCCATTTCATGTTCTTTGATGAAATGGCTTTTTTCAGCATCTTTATTTTGCTAGCTTTTCTGATGCTGCAGCAGCTTTTCAAATGCAGGAGTACATGCTGAGTCAGTGTGCATGAATTTCAAATTGCTCTTTTAGTCGTCTCCTCTGTTTGGTTTATAAAATATTCTCATAAGGTATATATTGTTTCCATGAGGATTATGTATCATCATCATGAGGTGATTACCACAGGAGAAACAGGGAAACCTTTACAACAAAAGGTTGCTCAAGCACAACAAGGGCAAACCGCTCCACTCTCTGGTTGTCATGGTAACTTATTAGACACTGGGAGGGTTAGAGTAGAGGGATGCATATTTTTCAGTCTTATTGGCCGTTTTCCTCAATTATATAGTATACTTACCATTTTTATCTCGCCAAGCATATATTTATACATGATGTACATTCACACATTACAAGTGATGTGTGCTTAGATTGTGTATAGAAATACTTGTGCCGTTTTGACTCCTTAAAATTATAGATTTCAACAGAGCCTGCCAGCCGGTTTCTGCCTTTAGGGACAGGCATGTAAATAAGGCTTGTATGTCTCAGACAAGCTGTTTCTACATTACCAATCCTGCCATTTCGGCAGGGGTACTTGCAGAGCACAGCAAGACAAATATTGCACAAGCTACCAGATGGTGGCCTAACTGATGCATTCATGCCATAGGGCATGCACTGGCAGAATACTGTCAGAAAGGGTGTTAAATACATGGGAAACTCATTGGGAACAATTATGCTAAGGAGTGCTAATGCATTATAAGTACTGTAATGTATCAAATGCACACAAAGCTGCATGAATAAAGGAAAATATATCACACTCATAAACCAAAACGCACCTTTTTAACAAATCTGCACTGTAAAATGGACCAGTAATACACCTGACTTTACTTTATCTTCTGTAATCAGATAAAATCAGCTAATATGAAGCAGTGTAGAGCTTGTTGTACTGAGTGGGGCGCCGGTGATGTGAGCCAGGTAAACACACACCTCCACCAGCACAGACACAACAGCTTTCCCCAAACTCTCTCTCAACCTGCTACTGTTATCTCACTTTAGACAGCTGGCTAATGGCAATGTGGTAGCCATGGAAACATGCTCAAATTCTGAGCAGTTTTATCATAAGAGCTCTCAGATATATAAAGGAAACAACGGAAACATCTATGATACTTGTATTAAGGGCAGTTTTCTTCTTGCAATATTAACAACTGCCACTTGTGTTTGAAGATGCAGAACTGTGGGCAGATATATACTGCCAGGAATGTCTAGCAGCTGTAAACTTCGAGTGACCTCTGAAACAAATACATTTCAGAGAGATATAACTGTTCTACATTGTACGTTTTAACCATTGACTAATTGCATCACTGTGTGTTTGGCCAGTAGACTGAAGTCGGCGCCCGAAAACAGCCACAAGGCACACTGCCCGGTTATTAGGAATAAAAATATACAAAAAATGTTTTTTACAACCAAGAAAATGAGGGCTCACACAGATGGTTTATATTTCCCCTTGCCTTTGAACTCCCACTAAACCCTCCCTTCTTTTTCTCTCTCCTTCCTTTTCTTCCTCTTTCTGAATGGCAGCCATTTGCAAACTAATGATTTTCAGTTTGAACCCTAGCTCAAACACTCAAACCCCTGTTACCCCATGAAGTGTTGTTAAAATGCCTATACAGTATACTGAGTACATTGTCGATTCAGGAAGTGATCAAGACGCTCTGGTTTAGCCAGTGCTATTACTTTTGACCATTTCCACACCAGAACAGTAAATTAAATCTTTTCTAAGCTGCCATGTTACGTACTTTAGATTTTTTGTGTCGATTATAAAGACTGTAAATTGCCGTGACAGCTACAAGTTCAGGTATAAGCTGAGCCAAGTGACTGTACAACTTATTAGATGTCTTCTCTTGTATTCATCCCTACAAATTACAAATGTAGAAGATAATTTGAGAAATATGTAGTGAATGTGGGAGCAATGGGATCATTCTGATGGATGGGAGTAGTAGCAGTATGTCCACAGCAAACGTGAATACTGCTTCACTGACTGTGAAAATTGAGCCAGTCTGTCTGCTGTAACATGTTGATTAGTTGCTAATCTCTCCTGGAGTAGAGCCATTAGTGATTAATAATCATGGCAGGAAGAACTTTACAAAATGTTACATTGAAAAGTCCTTCAGTAAAGCTGCCAGTTTGTTAGGTACACCTAGCCAAAACTAGTTTAGTCCTGCAATAAATCCCACCTTGATGAAGGTTTAAATATAATTTTTTTTTTAAACTGCTTTAGAGATGAATTGATTTAACTGTATGGCCATTTTGGAGGATGTAGTGAACTGTAATGCATTATACAGATAGGTGTTTCTATTAATCCGCCTACCCTCATTAATATAAGGATATAGGATGCACACCTGTCAGACATTAACTACATTATAATTGGATCCTAAAAGTCTAAAGAAAAAATTAATTAATTAATTAGTTTATGGGACACACTGCCTGACGTGGTTCGATGTATAGGAGTCCAGAGCTGCAATAGAGCTGTTGGTGGGACAAAAAAAGATATTTTGATATTCTGATGTCTTATAGACCAAACAGATCATCAAGAAAATAATCGCCTAATTAGGGAAATAGTCGTTAGATGCAACCCTAAAGGAGTCAGTCCTTTTTTTCAAATCTGTAGTGCATACTTCCAGCTTTGGAGACACTGAGAGGCTTTTAAACAGCAGTTATATTCATCTTATACAACATACGTGTACTTAAACCAATCATCTCTAACTGAATCTACTGTAATCTTAATTATACCTAGATGATGATTTCTATATTAACTGTTCTAAACCTGTTAATTTAACAGCATCTTGATACTATTGCTTAATCTTGTTTTCATCTTAAGAACTTCTGTTCCAGAAAGAATCCATAACAATATTTGTAATAACATCTAGTAAAGGAGTAATGCTGACAAGAAGACAAAGCAAATGATGTCCATTGGTTCACACAGGCTTTCAGATCAAATCATGTGTAAGCTTCTCTGACTTTACCCTAATGTGTATGACAGCTGCCTGAGATCTTCCATTATAAACAGTGCGGCGCAGGTGTCTGCCTCCTCGCTGATTCATCCTGGTAATAATCTCACTGACTTGCTGCTATTTCCAGGCTAATTGATGTCTGAAAAGCAAACCCTGGCCAGGTCCTAGAATAGATCTGACTTCCACCTACTCATCTCGCAAGCAATCCAAAGTGGCATTTGCCCAGTGCTGCTGCTCTCCTGTCAGTACAGGTACAACATACAACTACAGTATAGCACACTTGCATGAGTCAATAAAGGCGTTTATCCATGTCACACACACACACACACACACACACACACACACACACACACACACACACACATACACACACACACACACACACACACACACACACACACACACACACACACACACACACACACACACACACACACACACACAATGCAGCAATATTAAAATACCAACAGATGTTATGAGCAATTTTGTGCAATTGTTCAGAATCTGTAATTGCAAAGAAACATAGCAATGCATTTGGTAACACTTTACTTGAAGGTATCTACATAAGAGTGACATGACACTGTCATGAACACATGACACTGTCATGACTAACCCTAACCCCAACTTGTCATGATAAAAACCGAATGACACTTACTAAAAGAAGTGTAATGTCATAAACGTTTATGACTTGTTTATAATGTTTATGACACGTTCATGACAGTGTCATGTCACTCTTATGTAGATACCTTCAAATAAAGTGAAACCCTTTATTTTCTACAGAAGCACGACAGAGACAAAACTTTCCCTCATGCTGTGAAAATGCTTTTGAGACTAAAGTGCAACTCGACAGGCAATCCAAGAGGACGTCTGTATACATGAGGGCTTTCTCTGGTGAAAGCAGATGAAGATGAGTGTTACAGGGGCAAAGGTGAGCTGGCTAACAAGTGGCTCCCCTGACCCTGCCTGCTGGCACTTTGGGCGGTGTTCCCATTATACCCTCACCTGCTAGTCTCTCTAACCGCAACCCCTGTCAGCCTCTGATCCCTTTCACTTTTTTCCCCATCTGCACCACGAGTAACAATGGTCAAAATGGAGCACTCAAATTACTGTCTTGTGGAGCTTAAAATAGCCAACAACTGTGTGCATATGTGTGTGTGTGTGTGTGTGTGTGTGTGTGTTCGGAGGGAGTGCGGATGGTCCTGTTTTTTGCGTCAGCCCTGCCATGGCAACCAGGCTTTTCTGGTGAGCGTCTCCCCTTCTTCTTCAAAGGTTTCTTTTCATTAACATCAAATAAAACTGTCCACACCAATACTGCTAATTGCATTCTGTTTGCGGTGTGTTACGTAATAATCGAGAATCCTGACATGCAGATTTGCAGAAGCAAACATGCATAAACACAGCACACAAGGGACAACAGAGACTGACACAAGTATTACGTCTTGGACGTACAACGTGCATAGTGCCTCTATTTAAAAACCACTGTTGTCAGTTATTACAGATGAGAGCTAATTGAAGTTGCGTGAAATTGAAATTCAGTATTAAAGGAGACTGCTGCAGTGACAATGATGTAAAGCATTACTTTCAAATAGTAACATGCAGATAGTGTGATTTTCTAAATTGGATTTCTATAGATGCATTTCTGCTTCATCAGTGTGAATTACTGCACGTTTCAGGAGATGAAACGTCAAGTCTGTCATTGTTTGATGGATGTTTGTGTGCCATGCAGGGGCGTATTTAGACTTGATTTGTTGGATAGTGGATCAAAAACAGCATGAGGCTCACTTAGGCCCAATTCTCATCCTTAATCTGCCAGATCTGCATATTAAACCTGCAATAACTGGTTTGTTGGGCTGTTGTTTGTGAAAACAAGTTGTAAAGATATAGATCTAATTAATCTAGATATAGATATAGTGAACTTGTTAGCAAACAGTTGCCTACACATTCAGCAGATAAGGAGGAACATTAGCATTCATTTGGAGTCCTGTTTCTGGCCTCCTGCCGGTGAATGAGTCCAATATTCCCCTAACTCCTGAGGGGAAATATCTGCCCCACCTAAGCTGCTAAATGCTTCACAATGTTGACAAGCTTTTTGCTAACATTGTCTGTCTGTTTGGACCTGAACAGGTAGTGTACAATGTTATAAGAGCCAAAAACAGTAAAGTTGCAGGCTTGAAAACCAATTAGCTACCAAAACAATTAGCTGAGATCCGCTATAAAGCTCCGGTAAGATTCGGGTGGTAATTCTCAATAGGTTAATCACTACGCGTGACCCCTTTCACATTACACATAGCTATTTATTCCATTGTTTTTGTGAAAATATAGATTATAGCCACTTTGAAGTAACTTTTCGGTTGTGTTTAATTTTCTTTGTAGGATGGTATTTACAGCCAGGGACTTTTGAAGTATCCCCAACTACGTCTCACCATGGAAAGAGAGTCTAGTCCCTGCTGTGGAGAGTTGTTGCAGAGCCAGCACTGTGCAAAGAGGTAAGCTCAAGTCTGCGATCATCGCTCATACTGCTCAACTTTCCGCACAAACTCTGGCTCCCTGACATCCCTCTCTTCATGAGTCTAAAGGCATCAACAAGGACAATCTATGCTGTGTGCTCAGGCTGAGCCCAGCCAAGCACCATAGGTCCAAGCCTGGCCAACTCCCTCAGGCCTGCATCAGAAGGGGATCCTGCCACCCTACATCTGTCCTTTTCTGGCCACTTTGCCAGGGAATTTAAATTGTTTTTTTTAATCATGCCTCTTGCCTTGATCTAATTTGAAACTGACCACAATAACAAAACTTCTAAGGTCATGGAGACATGTAGCCCTCTCTGTTATGATAATGTTCCTGATTCCCAAAGTGAAATTGGTTTCTTATGGTCTAAAGCTCATGAAATAAATGAAAACAAATGGAGTACAAAATACACTCCAAAGATTTAATAACATACTTGAAATTCTTAGTTTGGTGACTGTAAGTCTAATAAGAATAAAACACAGACCTTACAAACATTAAGATTTCTCTCATACATTTAAAGACACAGTACAATAATACAATCTTATCCATAATCTACCTGAAATCACACTTCTGGCTTCATGTGACGTCAACTGTTAGATTAGGTCAATTACTTCTGTCGATGTCACTCTTAAATTGTCATTAATCCTAAATTGTGCATAATGTTTTTAGTGAGGCTCTCTGAATGCCCTGGATTTCTCAGATAATGATTAAATGATGATATGGAGGGCGTAGAAAAAATTACACTGATGTAGGCTCGCAGACCATATGGCAGCAGTGATACCACCTCAACAAGCCTAATGGAGAGCACTTACGACCGAACAATTTCCTGCGACAACAAAAGAAGGGTGCTTTTCAGTATGTAAAATGCTTTTAGATCAAATAACTTCCTATTTGTAAATTTCCACCTGGCTGCTTGTATTCTGTGAAGCTGAAGGCAGCTGCCTGTCTTTACCCGCTTTCTGTCAGCACTCATCTGCCATCGGCCCTTCAGTGAGAAATCAAATTACACTTGGTTACTTTCACCATTCAGGTGCATCTGCGCATGCTTGTCTAGATGTGTATATACAGACTAATACATTTGAGAATTGGGACTGTTGCTAAATCTTTCTCCTGATCCGTATGATGTAATTGTTTTTTGAAATTTGATGGTCTTAAAATTAAAATGTTTAATGGTTTTAAAGGATTAAAGGAAACAGGGATATAGTAAAAAATGTTCACCCCAGAGACCAATGTCATGCCTTCAGATCGTTTATTGGGATCCCCATAAATTCTTTGACAGGTAAGACAAAACAACAATAACAATCTCAGTTCATCTAAACATCTAGGCTATATTTCAAAAAGCAACCTCTTGAACTGCTTCTTAGCTCCTTAAAAGCCTATTGTTGTATGTTCTTGAGATATAAAGCAAACTGTTAAATATTGGATTGTTTTTTTGGTTGGGGTAGCATAATATTGTAATGTGTAAATATATGTAACATTGAATGACATCATTCTTTACATCAAATAATTTCTAAATGATCTAAATGTTATTCCTTCATTAGTGCCCAGAGTTCAAAAGTGACAGATAAAAGTTCTGAGTGGCAGACAAAAAGAGATACTCGTCAGGCAGTGACATTTTTTTATTTGTGTGTACGTTGATAACATATGTATCTCGCACATTAAAATAACAGCTGTAAGCTTCTAAATCCGGCCCACCATTTTTTTTCAGGGAGAATGCGACATGGCGACATTGATGTGACTAGAGAGAAGACGTATCGCTGTTTGAGTTGTTGGAACTACAAGTTAATTTGTGGTTGTCTGTAGTGGTGTTACAGAGTAATGCTTTTTTTTTTTACCTCATGAACAATCTTTGGCAGAGTACAGTCAGCGGCTTGCAGAGAGCACACAAACCAGATTTATTTTGGCCTGCCATTAAGTTACTCACAGAATTAACATTAATTAGCAACAGCATTTTTCATTGTAACTGGCGAAGACGGACAAACATTTGTTGCTAGCCAAATGTTCTGTTCTTTGCTAATAAGAAAGGATGTGACAACAGATTTGCTGGTGTGGGAATTCAGCATCTTCTGTGTCTGCAAATTCTTTTTCATTCACACAATCACAATGTCTCAGTTTATTTAAGCTGATATTGATCCATTAAAATATGACCAGATTGGCCCTGATACTGATCACTGAATTATTACATCTTGGTAATAACAGATTGAACCAAAAGAGAATAACAACCTGAAAACGTTAAGCAGTGTGTGTCAGCATGCAGTGGTCTCCAAGTGTTGGTCCTAGCCTGTGTAGTGTCTGTCTTGTGTCATGTTGAGTTAATGTATTGTGATTCATGACAAATCAAATTGAAATCACCTTGTCTGCTTTTTCCAATGACTCAGAGAGGGCAAGAGAGTCTGTCTCTCTTCTTCCTCCCACCAGAGACACACACACACGCACACACACACACACACACACACACACACACACACACACACACACACACACACACACACACACACACACACACACACACACACACACACACACACACACACACACACACACACACCCCTGAGGTGCATTAAGTCTGAAGAATTGACAGATGGAAGTAAACAGTGAGAACAGATGAAAGACAAGACAATATGTCTGTTTGGGTGTGTGTCTGTACGTATACGATCAAAGCTAATCTCGGTTTTCCTCAAGGCGATCCCAAAAAACACAATGTCACGATTGGCTCAGCAGAGCTCTGAGTGTGAATACATTTCTATGATTAGATTTGCAATATTCTTCATATCCCAGGGAAAACTAAAAACATGATGCACGAACACTCCCAATCCAAAATGGGAAAAGAAATGACTCAAGCTGAACAGATATGGCAGATGGATGTGAGGACGTTTACAGAAAAGTCAAACAGACACCACATGCCGGATTATGGCAAACTATGACATAAAAACACTAATTTAACAAATGTGAGGACACTCAAATTTCATAATTTCACCATGTCATTTCACAGCTTTCACAAAGCACTTATCGCACACAGCACAAAATTGAGGAAAAAATATGATTGATATTTGCTGTGTACACAGGGATTATATCATGTCCACATTTGTGACATTTCTCAGTAAATAACTTGTTGCAGGTCTGCTGAGATCTATACTGCTAATAAATCTTCTGCCCATCTGTCATCCTTGTTGGTGGTCTCAGAGATACTGGATTCTTTGCCTTAGTGTGACAAGCATACAAGTTGCCTGGGAACAAGACAAATCTGCGAGCTTATGTTTTTTTGTTTTTTTGCTCTGGCAGATGCGCCTGGTCCCCCTCCACTTTGGACAGATTTCCAGCGGCCGGAGACTTGCCAGGACAATCACAACTCTAACTGTGTTGAAGCATTTTCTGTGATACATTTTTGTATGTTATATCAAATTCATTTATATTAATTCAAGTTTGAATATTTTCTTTTTGAACTGTTGAAATTGTATTCATCCACCACATGATTTAGACAATCTTTCTGTTGACAAAATGTTCGTAAAACACAAAATAAAAAAAAAAAAATAGAAAATAAAATTATAAAAAAAAAAAACGAAAATGTACTGAGAGGTTCCATACTAATTCACATCTGGGATTTGGCCGGCGATGTCAGGCTAGCATACAAGAGGAATTGACCACAAGATTTCAGGATTGCACTGAAAGCCTTAAATAGAAATAAGATCTGTTCTAAGTGCAAATGCCAATGTCAATTTTATTTATATAGCACCTATCATTACATATAAACCCAAAGTGCTTCACATAAAACAAAATACCGCATATACATTAAAACAAAGCATGAATGGAAATATAAACATAGGGACGTAACAATAATACACAGCAAGACAATCAACAAAAACATGCAGGACAGTGCAACCATAAAATCGCACACACACACACACACACACACACACACACACACACACACACACACACACACACACACACACACACACACACACACACACACACACACACACACACACACACACACACACGCCTGAGAGAATAAAAATGTTTGAGTTTGCTTTTGAACGTGGACACAGTTGTGCTGTACCTCATCAGGCAGTTTGTTCCAGAGAGCAGGACCACAGTAACTGAAGGGCCCCTCACCGGACCTGGATCTGATTCTGGGTACAGCTAGAAGGCCTCTGCCTGATGGCCTGAGAGGCCTGCAAAGGATTTTGTTTTTGCAGTTATTCCTTTTTGATATGTTGAGTTATCGTCATGCTGTTTTAACACAGTTTAATTGCTTTTTCCTGTACTCTGTGTTCTTTCCTGTGAGCTACTATAATTATATTGTTGGTTTCACAAATGATCCTCGGGTGATTCATCCTTGGATGATGTGACAGCTTTGTTTTATGTAGCCACTGGATGGAATAACAAAAAAGATACCATGTAATTGTAATCCAGGAAGTGCAGGTCCTCTAAGTTTTTCCCTCAATATTATGGTACTAAATGCTTCACTGTGATAGCATATTGATTCTTCCCAATCTGACCCCCCCCCCCCCCCCCCCCCCCCCCCTTTTTTTTTTTTTTTTTGTTTCTCTTCTTTGGGAATCAGAAACTCTGGACTGGTAGGGGTTTAGTGTTTTCCTCGAGGACGCTTCACTAGAGCGAATGCTTTCTTTCGTAAGAATGAACTCCATTTGACAGACAGTACCGTATTTATTTACTGCACTGTAGAGATATAGCCAGAGTAAACCATCTTCAAGTCTATTAAATTTATAAATTTATAACCTATAACACTATTTCAAAAATACAAAAAAACATGGCAAAGAAATACTTGGTCTTTACTTAGGCTTTACTTCAGTATTTTCATTTTCTGCTATTACATACAGTCCTGCACTACATTTAGGAGGCAGGTATTTTACTTTTTAGTCCATTGCATTTATTTTACAATTGTAGTGACCAATTCATTTGCAGATTAAGTTTTTAAAAACATGATCATCACAAAATATGACGCATTAGAATAAACTTTAACTTCAACCTGCTACAATATTAAGATACTGCTTACATCTTAATGCATGAATATTAACAAACCAATAATATAATATATAATGAATAATCTGCAAAATGAGTATTTTTGCTTTTCATGCCTAAAGTACATTTTGCAGATATTACATGTATATATATTTTACTTGAGTACTGTACATTTTGGAATGCAGAACATTTACTTGCAACAGACAACATTTTATATTGCAATATTTTTACTTTTACTCAAGAGTCAAGAATCTGAATACTTCTTCCACCACTGTACCACAGCCACTTAACTACAGGCAAAACCCCTTGGTTAGTGTGCCAGTTTCCCCAGTGAGAATTAACCGCTAATGTAGCATGAAGTAGAAGTGCTGTTGCTATGGTTACCTGCAGTTTAATATACCTAGTGCACTGAATAAGGACGGAGTGGTTACAATTTTTTACTGGGCTACCTAATTATCTATACACTATACACCTCCAGTCCAGTCCCTGCAGCTCAAAGTGCTTCCGTTACACCGGAGGATTACCTGTCACTCAACATTTTTTGGTGCCACAAACGCGCCGGTGTTCCTTCTACAGCTTTGATACAGTGCACAAAACTGCAAATTCTGCTGTACCATTCTTATTATACATCCATGTGCTGTATATTCACTTGATATCTTCGCTACTAAACTTAAACTCTTCTGCCCAGACCGCTCGCTCGGCAATCACTGTCACCGCCACGCACACTATTTACTGGCTCTGCTATTCTCCGTCCATTCAATCAATAGAGCAGTAGGCTAGGGCTAATAGGACAACTGAAATATGCAATGTAATAATTACATACCATTATGGTAATTCATTTACACACTGAGTGGCTGGTCATCCAGCCTTATAAGTTCCATGACTTTTCTCGTGATAGCCTTCTGACAGTCACGGTCGTATGGGCGGGTGGTGTCAATCGTTGTTTGTGTTACCTGACGTTTGGGTGCCACTTTGTCAGTTGTTTTTTTTCCACTCTCCGCTGTGAGCTTACTGTAATAAACCAGCCATGCTCCGCTGGGTGACAAATTTTACACAGTCTATGGTGACGAGTCTTCAAGTGCCGAATTAAATTAGTCGTGTAAAATGTGTATATCTTGCTTCCCCTACAAGGTATTTTCTCCTGGCATACATTGCAGATGGCATATGTAATATCAGTCTCACACACTTTGTAGAAGTTCCACATGGCCAACATGTTCTGTTTTGTTTGTAGTAGTGTGTGCGCGCCTGAGCAACTCGAGCAACTACATCTGCAGCTCCTGGCCAATGAAGTGGTTGGGAGGGAGGGGACTTCACTACACATGAACAGGCAGTCAGGCACAGGCACACAGTTGTGGCTCTCAGCCATATGCATGAGAGTGTTTAACCATATGTGTGTAGTAGTTTATCGGCCACTAGAAGAGATTAATGCAGATTGCGCGTTTTTAGTAAATATCGGCCTTTAATGATCGGCGGTCGATCAATCGGGGCATCCCTATGTGATACTTCCAATTAAAGCAGAGCAAGGCGTATCTGTTCAGAGACTGGCCCTAGAAATGCCAACAACTTTCTAATGCTATCCACCCTTTGCTTTTTACAGAGCAGGACCATATTTAAACAGCCAGAATCATTTATCTAATTGGAGCTTGGGAAAAAAGATATGTGTTTCAGATTTATTGGATCAAATCTATGAGCTAGTAGCTTCAGGCTTCCGTGCGTGAGCAGCCTCTATATAGGCAGAGGGATCTTACAATGCCATCACACACACTGAAGTCAGAGGTCAGCTCATCAGTCATGAGGACGTGCTCCAAAGAGCCCCACTCACACTACCGGCTCACCTGGTTTTAAGCAGCTAGACACACACTTACACACACACACACACACACACACACACACACACACACACACACACACACACACACTTGAATGCGATCTGAATAGACGTCTAACGACCTTGTGCAATCACATCAAATGGTTCTTATGTTGATTAAAGATTAAACTGCTGATCATTATTCCATCTCTAATCAACAACAATTTTAAAGACAAGAACTTTGCTTTTCTGTGTAACCTACTTGTACTACTTTAAGCATCTATTTAGTATCTAATTATCTACAACTAATTGTGATCAGCTCCAGTGTAGCACGTCACATACAACATTCATAGTAAAAGATTTATCAAGTAGGCTTGTATTTCCGGACCTCTCTCCACAGCGCTGTGGAGTAATGTCTGGCTACACCACACATACATCTGGAATAGGAGAATAAAACACTCTGGGTTGTTTGCATTTCTTTAAACCAATCACAATCGTCTTGGGCGGTGCTAAGTTCCGGATGCAGCGAATGTCTTGGGAAGTAACTTGTTTTGTAAACTTATAAAAATGTCAAATATGTGATGCTCACAAAATCAAATAGGAGGGTATGCTGAATTTCATATAATTTTAAAATCAATACACCCACTTTGAGTGTTCAGACAGAGGGGGATTCACAGTGTAAGGTGGTTGGTGGCAATGTTGTCTTTTACGAGTTACCATTATCTATACATCTGTCTAGGAAAGACTGCAGTGTGGTGGCAGTGTTGTAGTTACAGAGGAAGTTTGAGAGATTTGGTCCCCACAGCAACTGTGCATTGTGTGGCTGTTTCCATGAGCTATTACTTACTGACTCATTTTAAGCTCCTCTGGATAAGTATGTCTCTAAAAGCTTCAAATATAAACATTATAAAAATAGTCCTTTGCCATGTTGACAGTCTGTGTGCCCTTTCTCTAGAAGGCCTCGTGGAGGACGTGCGTAAAAGCTTCAATGAACGTTAATGTTTGTGTCATTGAACTGAATACCATATTAACACCTCATCTGCTCCCAGAACAGTGCAGACAATGGCGTATAATTTATTTAAACCTTCAGGAAAACCCACCTTAGGTTTTCATGGATTTCACATAAGTTATCTTTTTTTTATATAGCTTTCAGGTTTATTTCAGTAAGTGGCAACTTTAGTGTTAGGTGTTGTCTAAACATTTTTTGTAGTGGTGGCATTTTTAACTATGATTGTCATTAAATTTGGTGCAGAAATTACGTCTCCCTCAGGATGAATTACAATAACTTTGGAGGTCCATTTACCTTATCATCTAGTAAAGCCATCAAACTTTCACTACTTTCACTTTCGATACTGTGGTTAAATGACGTAAAGGTGGAGTCAGTGATTCTAATCCAGTACACTATTTTGGCAAATTCAGTGAATGTTTCCTCACGGTCTGATATTTGTTTGTTCTATGTGTGCGATGGAAAGAAATCTGGTGTTCATAGACAGCCCTGGCCCACAACACCATTCTGTTTGTGCTTGTGCACAGGACAGGGGAAAGGCCATGGATGTATGAAGAGAAAGGCAGGCCATTTTTACCATGCATATAAATGTTTCACGTTTAATAAATTAATTTTCTTTTATTTTTAGTTTACCACTGCTTTTAAAACAGTCACTGGCTTGGTTTTTGCTGCAACTGGAACACAACTCTCTCTACCCCCTCACAAAGAGCAATTGTGAAGACATTTTCACAAGACCCATTGTGGTATTTTGTAGGACTTATTAAAAGCTATTTGTTCCTCCATAAGCAATTTAATAATAGGCCACGACTAAAAAACTGTAAAATCATGTTAAAAGATTGTGTAATAAAACAGAAATGAAAGAGGAATTACTCTGATCAAACAAACTTGAGGACTTTATAGTTTGGCTATTTTGGCTAACAGGAAGGTGGGAAATATACATACTGTAATATAGTTCATTTCTTTTCTATATGAAACATCTGAAAAGCACTGAGGCGTAGATAAACAGAAACTTGAGATGACATGTTGCAAGGTTAGAAAAGGCCTATTTGGACTCAGTAGATAGTAATGGTAAGGTCAGGTGGTCAGTGTCTTAGACCTATACTCCTATAATAGGCCCTTTACAGTCAAGGAATACATAACATTTCTGGCCTCATCTGTTACACTCAGTACGTTTACATGCACACCAATATTCCACTGTTATTCCGAATATGACAATATTCTGAATGTGAAACAGGTCATGTAAACAGCATATTCCGGTTGGATATTCCAATTAAGGCCTTTTTCCGAATATAGCATTTTCCGATTAAGACATGAGGGTTCTTCCGGTATTATTCGTGTTTTAGAGGCACTGTTTGGACATGTATACAGCGCATTCGGAATAATCAGGGTTTATACTGCAGGCTTATGGTCAGCTCTGTGTGTTGCTATGGTTTCTGTACACACATCAACCAGCCAACAGTTTGCAAAGCTGCAGACCTGATAAGGAGAAACACAGCTACTTTTAATCATTATCAAAGACTTGGATATCAACAGGTTTTTGAATATGCGCAAACATCGCTATGCCAACCTTTTCAAGAAGCTGGATGAAGGAATGAAAGAGAGACGCTGTGTTCTTACGGTCCAACAAGTCTGCTGCTCCTGGTAAACTTTGAAAAAATCCTGTTTTGCACGGCTACATGCAAACGGGAATATTAGTAGAATACTCACTTTCATTAGCCATATAAACAGCTTAGTTGGCATATCGTCTTTTTTTGGAATTAGGGCAAAAAACAGAATATTATGAGCATGTAAAAGTAGTCAGTGATGGTGTTCTGACATACGTGTATTTACAGTAATGTATAGCTTTATTCAGACATGACATTTATAGAAAGAGTTGCGTGCTTGTGCAACATTTGGCAGCTGTGAGTTAAACAAGTTATTATAGCGAGGAAGAAGTGTCTCAAACTTAATTGTAACACTTCTATGAATAAATGACCATTGTGAGCACGAGGGATGCTCCCCACCGCTTCTAACAGTGAAACTACAGACATGTTCACATCACTTTCATCATCAAGCATTGAATGACAGTACATCAAGTTTAATTCCCATTTTGCTCACATGCCATGCCGTTTCTTTTCTTGATATTCATTTATTTATCCACGCAGTTGGCATGAATGAACATGCCAACTGCATCAAGATACATCAAGAGACTGTTGGTCACATTATTATTGTAAGAGGGTTTTTTAACCTGTTTTTTCCAATTGCATTGTGAGGGCAAAATAGTTTTTATAGACTGATCTGATATGTGAAGAACGATATCCTTAAAGTCTTAAAATTGGTCTTTCACAGTGTTTGCAAATGTATTAAACTGATTTTGTGCATAAAAGACGATGATTAAGATAATACATTGATTACAGTTATCTTAGATGGCGTGTGCATTTAATATCTTGCAAGTTTTACCTGCTGCTGCAGCCTATATGTTACTCTGATTGCCATATATTGAAAGCGATACAGAGATGTTGGTCCAGCCTAGTAATCCTCACTGCTGCCCCTAACAGTTGAATTTTGGCAATGCACTGTTTGTGTCTGCCTCATTGTGGTCAAATCTGCTAGAGGAGGTCATTTTATCAAATGTTAAATCTATTTTTCGACAAGCTAGAGCTGTGAATCACCGTCTGAGACACGAGGAGCCAGACTACCAGGTGTGTTAGATTTGACTTGGGCAGACATAACAAAAGCCTCTCACCACAAAGAACTGGTGTTCATCTGTAGCCATCTTGCAATGTTTACTAATGACTTTGACGTCGCAGCGCTGTCATCATCTGTTTAGCTCGCCTCTGGCCCGCCTATATCAGATACACCAATGTGATTGGTGCAGCTCGGCTACAAGGGGATAGTTAATGAGCATCATTACTGAATGCCAGAGTGACTCGCTGAGCAAATTCAACTCTGGATTTCCAGGGTAGGAGGATTGTTGTAATAATACATCATCTTTAATCACAAACACAAAAGTAATTCCAGTGCTTTATGACAGCAATAACAAGGTCTCGGGCCGTGACGGTGACCATGATGAGTTCTTTTTTTTTTGGACAAAAGTGGGTCACCACATAGGAGCGTTGCAGATATTCACATACATACATTCATCTTGAAAGCTTTTCCCCAAAACCTCATACAAAATTTACACGGACCTCCAGTTTAATTAGTCTCTTTCAGTTTGCTCTCCCCACTGAGGCTTCAAGTATCCTGATAGGGGACATTACTCTGAGGCTTTCTTGTGTACACACAGGCAAGGATAGAAAGAGCAGACATATTATTGACAGCTGGTAAATATTTTATGGAGCGGTTCTGAGTTGCCTGACATTTCTCTTGGCCTCTTCATCTTTTGAGTATGTTATACAAAACGATTTTAAGAGCTTTATTCCGGAATGATTTATTTACCATTCCAAAATGTGGACACTGACTGCAGGCACGCACATTATGATTTAGGAGGCATCCTTAAATTAGTATTAGGAGTAGGAGTATTTGCCTATAAAAATAATAGTTTTTGAAGACAAAGTCATTTGGGTTATGTAAGTTTGGTAGCATTTTGTCTTTTAGAAATGATTTGCCTCTTCTAATTAAATCCCCCCATTTCGCAGTTGGCCTCACAACACAATTTCTAAATCTGTCACCTCTACAACTTTGCACATCACAGAAACAATTTTCCCATCACCAAACTTCTCACGAATATTTAGTATAGAAGATCCACACATTAATACTGTATTTAAATAAAATTAAAGCAACTAGAAATTATGCAATTTAATTAGCTTTATCAAGGGTCTGTAAAAGTCTGATAGTTAGTGGATTTAGTGTAATATTCTTACTAATTTATATATATAATATATATAAATATTATAATATAATATAAAATTTATATAATTTTGTCATTTAAAAAGTCCATTATTTGTCTATGATGCTAAGCCTTTTCTTTAAATAAGTTTAATAGTAGTATTAGTATGGCTTGAATGAACAATACCAGACAATTATAAAAAATGCCTATTGCAATTTCCTGAGCCAAAAGTGACATTTTAGTGACATAGCTTGTTTTCTTCGACCACCAGTCCTTAATCCAAAAATATACAATTTACTAATTATAAAAAAAGTTCCTATTTTATATTTTTTTGTTTGTTTGACTAGTAGGCTAATCAATTAATTGTTTCAGTTCTATCAAGTATCCTTTCTTCCCCAATGAACATCTCATTTCTAAAGGACACTCAAGTTGGAAAAGAAAATGCATACAGTACATGGTACAGATGGAAGAACAGTAGTGTGTTTTTATTGTGTTGTGTTTTGACAGTACAAATGTTAGTTATTATGGCATGATGGTGATATGCTGGTAGAATAGAAACAGTAACACCAGAGCTGACCTCAATTTTGCCAATATGATGACAGCTGCAAAAGTTTGAAGTTTGGACAGAGTGACTCCCGAGAGAGAGCAAAGCTATTTCAGCTTGATGCTAGGATCGATTTGTCACGTCACATGCAGAGAGATGACATTGATTAGGTGTACGACTGATTCAAAGAAAACAAAACACAGTGGAGGTACAGTATGTCCCAAAACCTGTCAGTAAAAGACCTTCCACTTCTTCTGCAGTGCAAAGTCGAAAAAGCTCAAAGTAGGAAAAGTTGGAGGTTTTACTCTAATTAAACCATCCCCAAAACAATAATTCTATCTAAAAATGCCGTTTAAAGTTATTTTCTGCAACAATGAAAGCTAATTTCTCTGTGTAAGTATGCATATAATCTCACATTGTAATTAGCTCCAGACAATTTTGGTGAGAAATGCAGCTGCTCAGCTCAGAACAACAAGTATTCAAAGTAAGGGTGCTCCGATCAGGATTTTTGGGGCCGATCACCGATCACTGATTGCTGGAAGACGTATCGGCCGATACCGATCACCGATCACTTTTATGAACTGAAAATTACACCATTACGTAACAGTCACACATGTTTAGAGAATGTATCAGTAATTGTTTGGCTCAAAATCTAAAAAATGTCCTTTAAATCCCTGCAGACATTTCTTCAGCACACACACACACACACACACACACACACACACACACACACACACACACACACACACACACACACACACACACACACACACACACACACACACACACACACACACAGGGAAACAGCTGTTTGACTGGCACCGGAGCTGCTAGCTACATGACTCCGCTCTGCCTCATACTCCTTTCCGTGTCTAACCTTCAAATGTCTGATGAGGTTGGTGGTGTTGAAATGTCTTTGGAGCTTTCCGCCTCGTGGTATTTCCTTGGCACACACGTTGCAAATCGCTAATGTATTGTCTTTTTCCCAGATAGCAATGAGTCGGCGGACCACCAGCGGTGCTCCAGAGGCAGTAGAAGCGTCAGAATGGTGTGGCAGCCGCTTTTTAAAGGCGGTAGCTGCTTTCCTACTGCCTTTGTTCCGCGGCCGGCCCGTGGGCCAACTGTTGTTCTGCCGCCGTTCAGACACTTTGTAGAACTGCCAGACCGGTGAATGTAGGGAGGCCGCCATTTTAGCTCCATGTAGAAAATGTTCTCACGAGTAGTGCGCTCTTAAAGGAACACGCCGATTTATTGGGACATTAGCTTATTCACCGTAACCCCGACAGTTAGACAAGTCGATACATACCCTTCTCATCTCCGTGCGTGTCGTAACTGGAGGTAACCGGCTCCAACTAGCCTACTGCTCCGAGTAAGTGACAAAATAATGCCAACATGTTCCTATTTACATGTTGTGATTTGTATAGTCACAGCGTGTACAAAGAACAACGTCACTTGAGACACAGCCATCTTCTAACTGTATATAAACTGGGAACTATATTCTCAGAAAGGGAAGCAGTGCTACTTGGGCAGAGTAATACGCTTGCAGCTCTGCTAAGCGCTACTTGGGCGGAGTGATATGCTTACAGCTCTGCTGAGCGCTACTTGGGCGGAGTGATATGCTTGCAGCTCTGCTCAGAGCTGCAGCGTATCACTCTGCCCAAGTAGCACTGCTTCCCTTTCTGAGAATATAGTTCCCAGTTTGTATACAGTTAGAAGATGGCTGTGTCTCAAGTGACGTTGTTATTTGTACACGCTGTGACTATACAAATCACAACATGTAAATAGGAACATGTTGGCATTATTTTGTCACTTACTCGGAGCAGTAGGCTAGTTGGAGCCGGTTACCTCCAGGACCTGTGCTAGGCTAAGCTAATGGTGGAGCCGTCAGACAGAGTTACGAGACGCACGGAGATGAGAAGGGTATGTATTGACTTGTCTAACTGTCGGGGTCACGGTAAATAAGCTAATGTCCCAATAAGTCGGTGTGTTCCTTTAATACATCCATGGTAGTGCGTCGTCTGATCGGCCTATCTGATCGGCATTTATGGAGACCACCGATCAAACAATTTAAAGCCATTATCGGCCGATACCGATCGGTGACCGATCAATCGGAGCACCCTTAATTCAAAGAGGGCCATTAAAACCATCGCCTGTTCGGCATCATATTAGTGTGTTCACTGGGTTTGTTTGTTTTTGGAGGAGGAAAAAAATTAATATCCTAATATTTTTCAGAAGGCTGAGCAGTTTATGATTAAGTCCTGTAATTGCTGATGTTAAGTGACACCCCATTGCTTTCAAGATGGGGTTTAAAGCTCTGCAACAAAAAACGCTACCTTCTAGGCAATTAGAAGGACACACTTCCCTGAATGAGAGAAAGCATGCGGACAGCCACACGTGAGGCGATTGACAGCTGATGTTGTGTAGGTGGGGTGTCCTTACCAGTCTCCCCTAGTGCAGGCCCACTTCTAAAGCTTATACTTGAAACATGACACACCGCTGTAACAAGTAACAGCGCATTTGGGGAATTAAATGGCAGAATTCACTTTTCTTCTTCCTTTTCTAACCTTTTACATTTAACCAAAGCAAAAGCAAAAACTGCACCCAAATGTCCAAAAGTCGTATTTGATGACTGGTTGAGTCATTAGAAAACAGCAGGATGCAGGTTTCTATTAGCAGCATCCATCTAAAGAACAGAGGACATGAAATGACTTGCAGGGATTTGCACAATTCCCCATGCCTCCTCTGACCTCGATCTAGTGTTCTTAAGCCGGGCCCCTGAGAAAAGCATGACAACCGCATTCACTCACTTTATTACCATGGGACTACACAGCATCAGCTGCAGGATACTAATTCATAGCTGGGCTACATTTTGCATAAGTACCTACAGGTCAAATTCATTTAAAAAAATGCACTACAATTTCCCTCCAATAGAAGGTAGCCCAGCTCCAGAGGCCTGTCCAGTAGAAGGGAGAATTATCTAAGAGAGGAAAAAGGATTAAAAATTAAATACAGACAAGCCTTTTCAAATAAGTAATTTACTTGCACTTGGACCATATAATACAAAGCTAAGCCGAATTCTGTTCTTTTTTTTGTAGATTGAAAGTCACATCTGTATCAAATACCCTGCAGGTTTAATAGTGAACCGTGTAAGCCGATCCTCTACATTTATGGAGCCTCCTAAAAACAATTCAAAGAAATCTCCCACAGCTTGGCAAAAAGGAGGGACCACGCTAGGCAGAATAACTCCTATCTTCTGAATCTTACAGAGGAAGTAGGAACATTTAACAGAAAGTGAAAAGGGAAGTGGAGAAGATCATTTTAACCTGTAAGGAGGTATGACCAGATGATACAAAGCCACTTGTATTATTAATGAGCCCAGCTGCATGGAACACAATTCAACTCAAGTAATAAATACATCACTGACAAACTCTGTGTACTCTCCAGTCTGCAGAGATGGCAACTCTCACCTTTGTCCAACCACTGCACAAAATGAGTGATGTATTTACAGTATGAAATACTGTATGATCATCATCAGAGGCACTTTCTTGTGACTAAATGCCGCCAGCGAACAATCCACATAACTTCCCTGCTTTGCGTTCATTTATCATGACCTCATTTTCCGAGTACATTTCAAACCACTCAATATTTCATAAGAGTTGTAAGAGAAATGTGTAATATTTACTATCTGGCACTGTGGGTGAGCGTTCCATATATAAAAACAGCAATCCTGGCAAGAATTTCATCACAGCTCTTTTCTGTGACAAATAAAAACCATCTTTTATGATTTATGTTCATTTCATATTTATAGTTTTTGGTTCACATGCAGTGCAAATGCAATATGATTGACTGAAAACGAAAAGCCGTGATTTAAACCAGCTTTTCACTTGCTAAGTGTTTGTATTTGCACTGAATGTCGATCACAAAGAGAGAACAGCACAAAAAAGATGGCCTGTGGATGATTGTGCTGCATCGGAAATGACTAAGTTATTTCCTCAAACACTCTCAAAGTCCACATGCAGACACACACATTATATCGCTGCTGTGCATACTTTCTCCTGGCTGATCTTCATACAGCCCAATCCCTGTACAGTCTGCCTCAGGCCTCACACTCGGCCCATCCTCCCCTTCACATAGAACTGGCCCTAATCAGAGCCTCCTCCGCCTGCTGCATGTGGCCATGTGCACAATACCCACGGAACTCCACGGGAGCACCCTTTGCTCACCTGGTCAGCGGGCGAATGTGCAGCGTCAAGATGACATGGCCATATGTTCATACCCTTCGTTTGCCCACTCCGCAGAGAATACATGTCATTTAGCTGACGCTTTTATCCAAAGCGACTTACAACTGCTATATATATCAGAGATCACACACCTCTGGAGCAACTAGGGGTTAAGTGTCTTCCTCAGGGACACATTGGCTGTATCACAGTGGGAACCGAACCCAGATTCTCTACCACTGCATCTGTGGTATGAATCAACTTAGTTGAGGAAGCTGTCAGGTTGGCCCCTGAATCACCTTGCAGTGATGTGTGTGACCCGATTGATCCACCGCTTCATGTGCATATTAACTCAAGTATGCACCGTAGTCAGGGAAGACACATAGGCTCTCTGGCTGCCATGTGACATCAGGAATCAGCAGAGCAGAGGAAAAAAGGCAGAGTATCACAGTTACAGCATGTTCCATACACACAAGCTAAGCTGACACACGACCCAAGTCACCTGTTACAATGCTTGTTTGTCTTTACACCTGTAAATGTTACAAAACCAACAGTTCCCACTAGTTTGACATAAAGCCAGGCTTTCAAAAAAAATGCCATTGTAGTTTTAGGTGTAATTTGGACAGTTTTAATTTAATTCTGATCTACGTTAAACACTGAACGTGTTGATGAGCACAGCTGGGAGGTGGCCATAATGTGCCACAATTCCCATAGTTGCCTGGAGCAAGCCAATCTGCTCCTTGTTGGCACACTTCACAAAATGTTGATAGGCAAATGCAATAGAGCTGCACATAATGAGGATTTTCATATCAATGTATCTATTTTTTCAATTAATGTCTATAAATAATCTATAAAATAAATAATGCAGATCACAGCTCTTGTTTTCTTTAAGTAATGTCTTTAAATAGACTAATAGATTAGAATAGATTATTTTTCAAATAAGCTGTCAGAAGATATTAAATTCCAGTGAGGTTAAACAGAACTTGGCGTTTCTACTTGAGAAATTACTTGAATCAATGAATTTTCTGGAAGTGATTAACCGATTATTCCAGCATTAAAAATAGGGCTGCAACTAACAATTATTTTCATTATCAATTAATCTGAAGATTATATTAAATGATCCACCATTTTGGTTATAAAATATCAGAAAATAGTTAAATTGGTGGTTTTATCTGACCAAAACTCCAAACTCATATTTCATTTACCAACATACAACACACTGTAGATTAGGCTTCTATGTTGGCTTTGTGTCTACCATTGTATTAATGGTATTGTTAATACTAATAGTATTCTGTTCATATTCTATTTTATTTTACTTTTAGAACAGAGCAGTATCAGATGAATGTGTGAATGCAGTTTTCATTTTTTTCAGTCACAATGTCGCCTCTGTTTGTATTTTTGCACAGTATGTATCCAAAATGAAATTGCAGCACATTCCTTGTCGATGGAACAACCTCTGGACAGGCAGTGTTGGGGGAGAGATTAGATGTACTCTCATAAGGATGCTAATGAATGAAGACACAGGAACTGAGAGGAGATTGTGTTTGCGAGAGCGAGTTTTTTTTTTTTTTTTTAAAAGGCACAAAACGCAGGGAGATTTGACTCATGAGGGAAGTTGAGCGGAGAACTAACAGGAAGTCTTTTCCCTCAAGAGGAAACCAAGTCTTGTTACTGTAAAAGCAACTGACCTTGTGGCTTCTGTCGGGAAGGAATGCATGCAGAGGAGAAAGACCAGGAGATAAACAGGAGCCCTTGCCTATAGAGGATCACCCTCCAGTGCATACACACAAGCTCCCTCTCCCTCCCTCCCTCTTTCACTCGCCCACTTACTCAGTACCGTATCGTTTCATCTCTCTCTCTCTCTCTCTCTCTCTCTCTCTCTCTTTCTCTCTCTCTCTCACACACACACTCAGTCGCTGTGCTCTGACGGATGGGGATACACTGCCAAGGAGGACTTAGGGGCGAGAAGAGAAGTGTTTCTTTTCTTCTCTGGTGTGTTTTCTTTCTCTTCCGTCTGGCTTCCCTCATGAGCTGTTAATTTAAGCCCCTGTCCTGAGGATGAGGAGGATCTATTTGTGAGGAAGTCGCAACAAAGGAAGAGGAAACAAGGAGCAACAGGGTGGTAAATTCTGCGAGCGGGAGTGAGCGAAAAGACCCTTTCTTTTTCTCCAGGCTCGAGCAAAGGTTAGTGAAGAATGCTGCTTATCGTTGAAACACTGCCTGCTGTTACTGTTTTATTCTCTGTTCTTTACTTTATCTCTAACAAGACATTTGCTATTCAAAGCTTTTAATATGCATGCACTTTCCATCCCTTAGTGTCTATAAAAGCTTAAATTAGTTGTAACCACAGAAAATTGAGAACAGTTCTCATAATTAAAAGTCCCTTAGCAACATTTATTTCATACATCATCATACAGTAAGTCCCCAGGTTGGTTACTGAAGTTTCTCTCTAGGTCAACACGACTGTATCATTTCCCAAAGGTATACAGCATGGTTCTCAGGTGGGAGTCTGTCCTTTGGTGAGGTAGCAGCGAGTGAGCTGCAGGAAAAGGTGAGGACAGCTCGCTCTCATCAGCCGTCACTCTACACAGGAGGCAATTAAGCGGGATTGGCAGCCGGCACTGCCGGTAACTTGGAAACAGCCGTGTGGGGGACGCATGGTGGCACATAATAGGATTTAGAGGGAGAGAGGAGCAGAGGAGGAAGGAGATTCCCTTTGTTCATTCACACAAAAGCCTGCTCCTCTGTGAAAAATTCTGCTCTCGTCTGTGTGAAAACTGGCCCAGGGGCACTAGTTGTGAGCTTTTATGATTTTGAACAACAGTGAACATTGTTCCGAGTGTGTGTACTGCAAGCGCGTGTGGATAGAAAGTGTGTTAGTGTGCTGTGTGTGGCTGTATTTGTGTTCATGCATGCACATGGAGAATACGTCTCTTGGGTGTGTATTGGAGGGAGTGAGTCTCTTAGGAGAGCCCTCACGTTTAATTACCACAAGTGGAAGCAATTACTCATGCTTTAAACTAGTCGGACAACGGGAGAGTAGGAAAAATTCATAAAAACATCATAGCCCATATTGTGATTGCATAGTGTGACTCCTGGATGAACCATTGTGTGATTTCTGTAATGAATGGATGAGCAGTTGTGTATGTGTTAAATGAGCGACCTAAGGACTCTGCCTTTGTTCAGGCTGTATTTATTTACAGTATGCAATCGAAAAATATTCTCTTTTGAACCAATAAAGACCTATTCTGCTCACCATTTGACACAAAGCCTTCTCACAGCCATTTTCAGCGTGGTTAAGATAAGCGTGCCTGGAGATGCTGAGGTTGGCCTCCGGCTCCTGGGAACAAAAGCCTCTGACGCAGGCTGATGAACAGTGAAGTTTTTTAAAGATTTACTGTTGGATAGGCAATTTGATTCAAATGTATTAAAGAAAAAAAGGAGCATTGAGTTCTCAGTGTAAACACAGTTTGAGGCATGTCAGGCAACTATTCCGAACTGTGTGTTTTGACACAAAAGGAGAGATATTGCATAAGCCTAAGCTTAACTGTTGATTAATTTCAGTGACAGTGAAGTGTTGGTCTATATCCGGCAGGATGTGTTTATACAAAAAACCCTAAAGTGAAGAATTTGCCTTTAAAAAGGATTAGTCAGCAGCAAATTAGTGAGATGACCATGGTTGCCTTGTCTTTAGTCTGGACATTATGTTTTTGTCACATAATCTCAGTCACCTCCATAGCAGTGACCGAACCGGGTCTGGCCATCAGTCATCGGAGTCATCAGTAGAGGGTTGTTTCCTGTGTCACCTTGTCTCAGGCACGCACACACCCACAATACTGCCACACAGGGCCAGTTAGAGTCCATCAGTGGCTTGGTGACTTTCCCTGCTAGGAGGAGTCATTGACATTGAGATGGTTTTAATATCTGCTTGGTGCACATTAACTCCCAAGTACAGTATACACACTCACTTTCCCCCAGGCATATGCACCAATACACACATGCATGCACAATATAACACTCACACACACACACACACGCACACACGCACGCACGCACGCACGCACGCACGCACGCACACACACACACACACACACACACACACACACACACACACACACACACACACACACACACACACACACACACACACACACACACACACACACACACACACACACACACAGGAGGCGGGGCAGAAAAAGGTGTCGTGACCGGTGGCTTGGGAGAAGCCCTCAAGGTGAAAATGGCAGAGGAAGAGTTTTTGGTTCCTCAATCTCAAACATAAAAGTCAGAGGCGAGGAGCAGAAATGAATACAACTGTGGTATTGTCATCTCACGGATGGTGGTTCTTATCACGGTTCAGAGTCCAAAAAAAACCTCTCAGCTAATACCGAGCTGCATTTTCTGTCACTGCACACCTAGCACAATCCAGCCCTATATCTAGACGTATCAGAGTGCAGACAGAGTAGGTTATTTAGGAGTGAGCACACATTTAAAATGTATTTCAGAGTTTATCTTTTGGTCATGGTAAGATTGAAGTGTGTCCCTAGTTCATCACACAAAAACAGAAGGCAATTTGTCATATTTTGTCAGATAAGAAACTATATTCTAATGAAAAAGAGTATTATACTAAAAGATCGCTTATTACTTACCATCCAACTAAATCAGTATGAGTCATAAGGAAAAACAGAAAACAAATGGAACCCGTGTACCAGCTCTTTATCACTCATGTACAGCTACACAAGTTTTACTAACAATGTATTATTTTCAACTGAGTGATAACTCTTATATGAACATTTTCTTTGCCTTCCACCCACTGAAATCTGAAACAAATACATATAATCTGAATTTGCATGAAAAAAAGGGCAAAGAAGACATCCATTCTCTAAGTGAACAACATAGAGGTACAGAAAATGTACCTTTTTGACATTCGTGGATAAAATGGAGAACAATATACAGGTGGACGGGGCCACATGAGCCCAACTGAAAGGCACACAAAATAATTTAAAAAAATTAGCACTGCTTTTCCACTACCCTTTTAAGAAAGAAATTATCATTGGGGCGGTTACAAATAATTTGCATCATGCTGAACCTGTTGATTATTTTATTCATTAATTTTAAAAAAACGTTCACAATTTTCTAGAGCTGGAGATGAGGTCTTCAAATAGCTCGTTTTGTCAAGCCAACAGTTATAAACCTAAATATATTCAGTTAATCATCATATAAAACATGGAAAACCATGAAATTCTAACATTTTAGAAGCTGGAACAAGCATTGTTTTTATATTTCCACTCATGTAATTACTACATTGTTGGTGATTTTCTGACAATAGACTAATCAACTTTCAGTACTAATTATAATATGGCATCTAGTTTATTATGAGTCTGGATTACGTTCTGACTGCAGGTCAACCGTACCGTAGTTTAACTCGAACGTTCGGTTTGTAAAAAGTATTCATTGTACAAAATCTTTACCTGAATAGCTCCATGATTCAGAATAAACTGCCAGTGTGAAAGCACCTAAAGACATTGAAATATTTCTTCTAATGTTGGTTGTAGGGTTCCATGCTCTTTGGAGTTTCATCCTTTGGTTGGGTTTTAAACTAAAGAACCAACACAATTCAAACTGGCTTAGACGCTAAAAGTTCAGCACTGAGACGCTGTTTGCACATCTGAACAGAATAAAGGCTTTTATCTGACTGCACTGGATCCTCTCATCCCCCACTACCACCCCCCCCCCCCACACACACACACACACACACACACACACACACGCACACACACACACCCACCCCACAAAAGAGTATCATATTGAACAGTTTCCAACTGAGAGTTTAACTGTTCAATATCAACAGCAGAAATGGCAGCTAAATAATTACATTCTCCAACCCAAAATAAACATCAGCATGTAGTCTCTCAGTGCGCACAGAAGTGTCTTGTTTTCCGATCTGCGGTGCAGAAAACTCTGCATTAATTTGGTTTATCTGGTCTGTCATCAAGACATCTCTCTCCCCAGGATTCACACTGAGTTCCCCTGCCCTGGGCTTGGCTGTGTGTGTGTGTGTGTGTGTGTGTGTGTGTACAGTAAAGAGAGCAAGAGTTTGTGTACAGTATGCATTTGCATGCAGTGTGTAGTTGAGGATATAAGTGTGTGTGTGTCTGTAGTTATGAGTGTGTGTGAGAGAGGCTGACAGAAGCAGGTTCCTCAATGAAAAATTGACGTTGCCTTTGATGCCAGCATCTCCTCGCTATCAGTCTCTCTCTCTCTCTCTCTCTCTGTGTAACCGCTGGAGGCAGAACGCCAGCTGGCAATTTGTGCCATTATACTGTCAATGTTAATATCAGTAGCCTGCTCTACATGGATGCATGCATCCTGACCCCTCTGGGTTTACTGTAACACAACACCCACACATGTCAAAACTCTTCTTATTTGCTGCTGATAAAACAGCCCATTAGTGTTTTTTCACTACATCTAAATATCAGTATGTAGAGGTGCATTTATTTCCCCCCTCAATGTGTGTAAGTACATTGCTTTGAGCTTTGTTGTTGTTAGTTTTAAGGTGGGAGGGGGTATTTTCTTTATGAGAGACAGGAAAGCATTTCCTTCTTTTGTGCAGCTGCTGAAATGAGAGGCTGAAGGAATAATCAAATAACGGACATGCTGTTGAAATTCAGACACAGGTTCACCCAGTGGCTGTTGTGAATATTAATGCACGTTTGCTGTGTGTGTGTGTGTGTGTGTGTGTGTGTGTGTGTGTGTGTGTGTGTGTGTGTGTGTGTGTGTGTGTGTGTGGAAAAAAAGTAAAGAAAAATGACATTGATTCAGAGTCCTTTGAGGCTTTTGTAGTATTGACCGAGCTGAAACTGTTCAATCACACATGAATGATCATTCGTGAGAGGAAAATGTAATACCTGGGGAAATCAGGTCGGGTCCATTATGCAAATTAGTATCTATGCTTAATGCTCATTCCCATGCATAAATAATAAGCTCCATCTGTATATTGTACTCTTTTCAATATAATCAGTTCTTAAAAACCTGTATTGGGGGAGGAAGGTCAGGGGTCGTTTCTCAAGGGGGATTTTGAAAAAGATAAATAGCCATAATATTGACATTTAAATCTTTATGCATGACTTCACTCTGTCGATTCTCATTATTTGGTGTCTGACCTGTGACCAGAGCAGCTATTCCACTTGGCCTCCTCTTCGACTTGTGTTAAACCTCCAGTTGAGCAGTGTTATGTGACTAGTAATGAGTAATAAGTACAAATATAAATGTTTGTTGTCTCAGAGGAAATTTACCTACATCATTGACTTATAGTTGTAATACCAACATGTAAAGCGTGTAAGTGCTTTTAGTAAAATCACAACACAGAAATTACAAAAAAAGGCAGAACATTGGAGTGGAATAATAATAACAGTGGAATAAGCTTTACGTCTACAAATCCAGAGCGGACTAGACTAACTGAAATGTTCTGCTCTCAACAATGTCCATATAAAGCCATACGTCTGACTGACCTCCCTTACTGAGGTGTTGAAGGGAGAGCGCGGATGCGAGTGGCAGCAGAGATGCACGGGGAATGGACGAAGGGTTAAACATCTGTGTCAGACACTGGCTGCTGATTACAGAGCCGTAGGTGTGGCAGAGCCTCTGTCACTTTAGCTCAGCCATGCAAGATAGAGAAAAAGCTTTTATCACCAGATAAAATGAGTATGTCAAGGTATCGGCTTCAATGCATCTACAGCGTCAACAAGAAGTGGCAAGTGAAAGGACTTAATGAACAGCTGGGCACGCAACCTCTGGGTGAGAAATAATGATGCTTGCTTTATTCTTGTAATAACTTGATTTAAGTGATACATTTTTTTTATTGTTTTGGGCAGTTTTTCCTGGATTCAAAAATGCTTTCTGAGCAAACAAGTTCATTCTTGATCTTCAGGAACATTATCTACAACAAAATAACCTAATATTCACTCTTTTTTAGCTCACTTTTTGGTCTGCTCCTGAGGTAAATATGTAGCTGCTAAATGCTAATTTAGTTTGTCTGTTGTTTGGTGCTGAGCAGGTATTGTGTATAGTGGTTTTTTTTAGAGCTTTTTCACTGAAAACAGCTGCCTGCTGCAGTAAGAAAACGACGGTGAGAGTTAACGTAAGTCTGGAAAGCAGAGGGGCGCTGCAGATTCAGGTGCTAATTCTTTGTAGGTTCATCACTATGGGCGACCTTTTTCACATTGTCTTTTTTTACACATCGTTCTAATAAAATATGGAAGACATTTTGACACCTGAGCCTAATCTATGTGCTGTTGAGGAAGGTGATACATACAATAGTTGCTCCACACTGACTTTTGTTATTTTAGGCATATTCCCATTATGTTCTGAATGATTTAAACTGTAGATGGAAATGAGAAACAACAACCGTTTATAGCTTTGAAATGCCATAAAACCTCAATGTTTATTTTACCTGTTTATTCAATATTCCTTGTTTTAAAAAAACAACTCCTCTTCCTCTGAAAGGGTCTGATAGACTACCATAATTCCATAAGTGGGCCTCTGAGCCAGTAGTCATGGGTAAATATCTGGGGTTTGTCATACCCACTCAAAACAATGCATTATTTCCGTTTTCTCTTTCCACTGGTGGTGGACCTCATAGTTAAAACAGAAGACACAGTGATGCTGCTGTATGCAAGGCAGGAAAAGCATTAATGTGGATAAAAGCTGTGTGTGTCTGTGCGAGATTGGGCTTTTGTCTCTTAAGTCAGCTACCACTGAGACTTCTGCTTCACATACTGTAATAGCACACATCGGAAAATCCTCAATTCAGGGGGTGTAATCTCAGCTGCTATGTATGTGTGTTTGAACATTTGTCTATAGTGTAGCGCTATATACTGTATGTACCCTCTATGCTAACAGAGATAATGTGTTATTTAACTCACCATAATCCATGAGTCATTATGGGCTCAAATGACTGTAATTGTTTGATTCACCGTGTAATATAACGGCTCACTATAATCCCTTCATTCTCCAATAATGACTACTAATTTAAACAGACACAATGGCCACATCCATATTATCAGTGAATAACAGCAGGTAACTCTACTATTGTTCACTATGATAATAATAAAAAAATCATTCCACACTCACAGAAATCAGCTCAATGGAGCCATTTTAGTGGAGACTTAAGAGCATTTAGCGCAAATTTATAATATTAGAGCTTAGAGTTGAACTCACTGACATTCGGGGAACATTTCAGGACATTATAGGAAGTAAACCGCCAAACCTGTGCAAATCCGAGTTGAGTTCACTCCCCGTTGGGTCAAACCCAGGACAGCCTCATTATTGAGGTGCAATCCCACTACGACGTCCACTCAACCAACACTTCCAGTAATGATTGCTGGAACGGCCCACAAACGGTTCCTTGCATTTTAAGGTTTTTCTAACCGGCCATATAAACAGGCTGCCAAAACAACATGAGTGTTTGGATGTGAAGCAGTGTGGAGTTATCCATTCTCATATTCCTGGCAGTACAATGTGGCTGCTGCCCTCTGTGACCTCTGCGACCTCAAGGTGTACGAGAGCTCTCCAGGTATCTGTCACGGCTATTTCTAGGCTATAGGTTGCATGGGGTTTGGTCTGGGGTGTTAAACCTCTTAAAACAGACTATTGTTCTGGAGGGTTAACTGAGGGTAAACTCACTTCCAACACTCCAACTTTGTGTTCAGTGAGCCACTTTTGGATCTTGTAAAAGTTTTTTTACAACTCTATTTCTACTGATATTTTGTAATGCAGACATGGACAACATAATAGTTATAAGTGAGCAGGGTCTATGTAACATCTATGTTACATCTTATAGGTGCATATATTTCGTCATTTTTTTCAATTTTATATAGATATTCCTTCTGTGCCATTTAGTTTATCCAGGATTTTGCCCAGGTGAAATGTGAAAAAAGAGCAATCAACTTCTAATCCAATAATGTTCATTACTTCTTTAGCAATCTAGCCAATCTGAAAAAACTGAAGGTCAAAAACCCATCTTCTGTTAGAAATGTCAATCACAAAGAGAAGGATCTCTTATCCTACTTTTCTGTGCAGAGCAAAGTGTGTAACCATACAAACACAAACTATACCTCATTAGTGTTTATACCGTTTCAGGCTTTGTTAGGGAAAACTCAGGAGCAGCTCGGCGCTCGATATGTGAAGAAAGTTCAGGGAGACTTTGATGATTAACACAGAAGCATTTAATGAAATGTCGATCAAGGAGATTCAGGATTAAGCATTACAGTTTAACCACAGTGTAGTGTCACGTAGTGCCAAACCGAATCTGAAAGGCATTTATCTCCTGCTGAAGCTGTCAAGTTCGGGTTATGCAAAGATAATGATGGCGCCATAACATAGATCTTGTTGTTGTCAGTCCAGTCTAGCTCTCTCTTGGGAATATGGTATATGTGGGTGTATGTGTTTGTAAGTAAGGTGTGTGTGGCCTTTTGGCCTTTTTCTATTTGATTTTCAAAGGAGATTGTCCCGGAAGACAACTTTCCCTTATCATGCAGCTGCTTTAACTCCTGCAACTCAAAGACTTTGTGATGGAGAATGGCCGAAAATAACTTTTCTGCCCCTAACCTGTTACCTGGGAGTGACCTCTATGTTACCAAACTTTTCCTCTTGTCTAATCTTAACAACTACATGGCCTTTGAGGATATTCCACCTCAGGCTTGTTTATTGATGGTTTATTAGTATTAAATACCATGAGCCAACTGTTGGATCAGAACATTTTATTTTTGCAAAGAGCCAACTTTTGGTGCAGTGTTGCCTCACAACCATGGTGGTCTGTGTAAACCTAGAATATTAATGCACGCCATAGGGGAGAAAACAAAGACTCACAAACTGCTGTGTTTTAACTGCAGTTTTGTCATCCATTACTGTCCCATGTCATGATTTTCTCTTTCTTCATTTTTTGAATTCCCACCAGGCTATTTGTCTGTGGGTAGAAGCTATTTTAAATCCAGGGTCAGGCGGATGATGACAGGGATTGTTTCCAAGAGAAACCAACTGAGCCCAGAGTGGGGTGTTAAAGCAAATCCAAACAAACAATGCTGGCTTGTGTCTGGGAGATACTGTCCCGTCTGTCTGCATCACAGACACCAACTAGTCGACAGGATATGGCTCCTAAACCCCGGAGCCAAAACAAGTCCAGTTATTCCGCACGAGTCACAGTCCCACTACCAAGGAAAACTGAATTTGAGTGCCAAAGCACTGATGCGTTGACAGATGAGGTCTCTGTGTAGCCTGCAGGCAGCTCAAACCTTGATGGAGCTGCGAGTGTTGGGAGCTTCTGTGGAACTATTCCTGGAAGGCTTTTTGTGGCCTTGAAAGTGACAGCTACTGCATCTCTGTGACATTTAACAGTTAAACTCAACAACGCCCAATCCTCTTGAGTCGCTTGATCAAAGAAAAACTCTGACTAGTAGAGATGCTGCTCAGGGACAGCAAACTCGAATCGAAAGTGGGGCTGCGACTAAAGCTTATTTCCATAATCAATTAATCCAACTTTTTTGATTAATTGATTAATCGCTTAGTCCATACTAGGGTTGCACGATATATATATATTGCGATATCGATTATGAATATTGCGATAGATATTAATTTCGATATTTTTAAACATATGTAAAATTACAAATGTTACGGGAAAACGCATCAAAATAGATTCATAACAAATCATAACAAAGGTTTCTTACAACACAAGGTTTATTTCAACTGACAGTCATTTTGGACTGGTACAAAAATTGTGACAAATGCCCAAAGACATCTTCAAATTGCTTGTTTTGTCCAAAAGCTATGGTATTCAAAAACATATCCAGTTAATAAATGAACCTTGTCAACTGCAGTTTCGGGATTCAGGAATACACCTTCAATCTCAACTTTTACATCATAGATAAGAAAGTGCTTAGAAAAATAAAAAAAATTGTGGTGACATTGTTTTGTCAACTAAATATATTTAATTTACAATGATATTAAACCAAAGAAACAAGCACATCTTGACATGTAAAAAGCGGAAAACCAGAGATACTGTTGATTAATTTTCTGTCAACTAATCGATTAATCAACTAATAGTTTCAGTGCTAGTCAAAGTAGACATAAGCTAAGCACTCAGCTGCTTTTCCTGTTTGATACATAATTGATACGTAACCCTAAATATCTAGTCTAACATGCAGCATCAAGTGCGCTGGATTTATTCATGCAGCATCACATGG
Source organism: Gymnocephalus cernua (assembly GCA_023631565.1). Taxonomy (NCBI): domain Eukaryota; kingdom Metazoa; phylum Chordata; class Actinopteri; order Perciformes; family Percidae; genus Gymnocephalus; species Gymnocephalus cernua. The sequence goes on along the minus strand of CM042431.1, from coordinate 21,034,254 downwards.
AAACAAGACCTTTGCAGATCTGCATTTTATTAAATGGGGCTCCAAAAATGTTCATCCCCCAACTGACTTTGAGACGTTGATTGTATAATGAATTCAACTTATTAGGCTCCAGTAGCTGTCTCGTTAGCTGTCTCTCTCGCACTGCATGCATATATTTACCACCAAGCAAAAAATAATGAAGAATCGCCCTGTTAAATTCCGATTTGGTCAAGAACAGACTCTCTCCTATCAGCTGCTGGATGATACTAATCGCTGGGGTGTTTTGACGTGTTATAATTACCCCTTTTTCACCGTCTCTACACAGTATGTGGTTAAAACTTGAGAAAATGTATCAGGTTTATTTTCCCGTCACATTATTGTTTTGATATTAGTTGCTTATTCAAACTGAAATGAGGCTGGAGCAGTGAAGCTAGTGGAGGTTTATTTCCAGATATATCAACTTTCTGCAGAAATATCAACTAAAAGTCCTACTACAGTAGATTGTCCTAAACTATGTGCTGGGCTGCCATTTCTACCAGGAATAAATACAGAAGGTGTGTATAAAAAGAAGTTAAATCAGAGTTATTAATCTGGATAGATTTGAAAGGTTTCTCAGACAAATACCTTTAGTATCATCCAATCTACCTTTATAATCCAAATTGATAATCAATTAAGGGTGTGAGACAAAATGAAGCAGGATGCCGAATGGTTTCCATCAACATGACAGCTCTCAGCAGGTAAACACAGCAAGCCAGCACCAGAGTTTGATTACAGCTCTTCTCTCATCTTCTGTTTGCCGTAAGCTAACAAAGCATTACCAGTCAAAAATAGATACAGGCCACCCATGCAGAAAGGTGGCTGCACTGCACAATAGCTGAGACCATTATGTTGCTGTATTTGCCAAACTCTCCACAACAAGCTCTATGGCAACCCTGCTGTTATTCTCTCTTTCAGATCGACTGTATTCATTTCCTGTACACTACATTGTGGGTGCTAATGACTATATGTTACATTCATTCGTATATCTTCTGTGACTTAAACGTCTCCCAAGCAACATGAAGCCACCAGACCAAATCAAGTTCCTGCCTCTGGGCTTTATATAAAATATTTGATCTGGAATATTTATTCAGGTGACTGATTATATAAACCAAAGAGGAACCTCTGTTCATCAGTCAAATTTATGTGTATTTCTGCAGCTCTGAGTGCTAGGTGATACAGCGCAAATGAATAAGCAGTTATTACCCTGACAGTGCTTCATCAGTTTGGAATGGAATACCTGGGCTGTGCCGGTTTGTAGCAAATAGAAGAAAGAGGAAAAAAAACTGGAGACATTCAGCTGGGACCTTTTATGGGTAGTTGTGTTGTATGTTACCTGAATAATCAACGCATGACTGACATTTCTCTTGTTACTTTGACTGAGTACCTTTTTTGTATATTTGTTTGGATTTTGACTATTTAGATTTAATATACATAGTCTTTGTAGTTTTATATATATATATATATATATATATATATATATATATATATATATATATATACATACATACATACATACATACATACATACATACACACACACACACACACACACACACATACAGTATATATAAACATTTCAAACCATTTCTTGTTGCGATGGCCCTGTTTTTCAGCCATAACACAGACTTGGTCTTACAGCAATACATGGCATATACAACTCAAACCTCTGACACATGCTGTACTACATATTTACCAACCATACAGGGCACTGCCTGAGGTTGCCACTCACCAACTCACTGACAATGCACTGCATACAATTCAGCTCTCTGTGGCAATGATAATCATTAGATCTCAGCTCTAAATCTCCCAACATGGGTCATATCCTAATGGAACATAGTGGGCCTTCTGAGTAATGCTCTAATGCCATCAAAAGTGAATGAAACCCAATTTATTATGATGACAGTCAAAGGGAGCATCAATTAGGCACAGGGCTCGTTGCAGCAGAATACTGATCAGTAGGCTATTTGGATGTGAGCCCATCAGCAGACCCAGATATGAGATGCAGTCACTTAGCTAACGCACACTCATTCCCCGTGTGAAGTCTCATCTCTAAACTGTACTTCACTCCGGATGCTCATGAACTTGTGTGTTTTAGGGTGATTGATAACACACATTAACATGGATTAAGACCCAGCATAGCAACAGCGACTGTATTTGTGTGCTCTGAGGAAAACACAAACCTAATAATGAGGCGCAGAGGGTGTATAAATATCCAGCTACTATCATCCGCAGGAGAAAAAAGGTTGTGAATACTCAAAATGACAGGCCTAAATGTTTCACCTAAAAATAAAAGTAAAGCTGTAGAGAGAGAGAGAGAGAGAGAGAGAGAGAGAGAGAGAGAGAGAGAGAGAGAGAGAGAGAGAGAGAGAAAATTGTATTGTAGAGTTTATGCCTTTACAAACTTGAAAGACATAGCAGGCCAAAATAAAAAATAATGATTTTTACAGGACACCCTGAAAAATACTGGGTAAGTTACTAACCCATATTCAGGGTTTATGGGTTTTTGGTTGTTTTCTATGCAGAAGGAATAATGACCCAAATTTGACCCAGTTTGTTCATATAGCTGACCTTGTTGACCCCATACACATGTGGATGGTTTGTTTAAACCACCACTGGGTTATTATTCCCGCCACAGTCTTACGTGTCACATGTTGTCCTTTGCAGTTTTGAATATCATGTAATAAATTGGTGGGGATTTTAAGATAAAACTAAAAGTAAAAAGCTTGTTTTGTCTTAAAGGTCCCATGACATGGTGCTTTTGGGATGCTTTTATATAGACCTTAGTGGTCCCCTAATACTGTATCTGAAGTCTCTTTCCCAAAATTCAGCCTTGGTGCAGAATTACAGCCACTAGAGCCAGTCCCACAATGAGATTTCCTTAGGACGTGCCATTTCTGTGTCTGTAGCTTTAAATGCTATTGAGGAGGAGAGAGGGGGGTAAGGTGGAGGGGTGGGGAGGGGGATGGCCTTGACCAACTGCCATGCTTCGCTTGTTTTCAAGCCATGATGTCTCTCTCTTTCTCATGGGCGGGCCAAATCCTCTGGGCGGGCAAAGCAGAGAAACGGGAGGTAACCTTGCCCTTTATGGACATCATAAGGGGCAGATTCCAGATCAGCTCATCTGAGCTTTCATAGGCAGGCTGGGGGAACATAAAGTGAAATTTTCATGCCATGGGACCTTTAACAGATACATGTTTATAAAATTTACAATACTTTTTGGTTTAATTGATGACCCAATATAAAGATAAAAAATAGAAAATAAACCCTTTTTGGTAAAAAGAAGCAGAACTATAAAGATTATGTTGTTATTAGGTCAAAATAACCATTTATTAATATGGGTAAATAACCCAAACAAAAATACAAATATAACACTGGGTCAAAAAAATTACACTTGTGTTGGTTTAATTCATGACTCAACAGAAATGTAAATATTACATTGTTACTGGTTCAGAATAACCACATATTGGTATGGCTAAATAACACAATTCTAATAATATAAATAGCATTAAAAAATTGGGTAAAAATAACACGTTTTGGGTGTAATTGGTGACACAGTGGTTTCTATACTCAGTGGTAGATTGACCCAGTACTGGGTACAAATGATTTAATGTGCATATTAACATATGAACATATCAAAAATAAGACTCGGGAAAGAATGTTCACAAGATGAGGCGCAACATATCACCGTGTAATCTCCAAATGGCCCAACATCTTCCACTGCTTTTTCCCTCATCAAACCTCTGACAGATTTGGGTCTGCTGCGCGGTGATGAAAAGTGTGCCGTTAGATTTACAGTGGTTGCTGCAGTAATTGGTCACTTCATATTTCCTTCTTCTCTCAGACAACAGTAAGTAACATGTAGACAAACAAGCTCTGTGTGCATTTTATTATTATTTTTTTTTCTAGACAATTCCTCTCATACAGTAACAGTAATTTACTCTGAGAGTGGTAACACTGGGTGTCATGGTCTTTAAGTATATTTTAGTTTGATCTCAGACAAACAGCAAGTAGCTCCTTCTGTGTTGCACGCCTGTTCAGCTAGGCAGTATGTTCTATTTTCAGTCCCAGGCACTGTGCACTGTGTACTATGTTGTGCATTCACAGTACATGTTCTGCTTCACTGCCAACAGGCTCATTACACAAACCCTTCACATTCATTTCTTCTTTGCAAACAAGCCAAGCACTGTGATGAAGTGAACCTTGTCCTTTTGCAGCATGTACAGCAAAGGCAGTAATGCGAAAATGTTGTGACTCCATGTGAGAAGGAAATCATTTATATAAAACCCTTGTAAAAGACAACAGCAAAGCAGTCGGTTTGCAGGGGGACTTGATAGGATGGGAATCCCTCGTCGTACTGCTCATGTTGACATCTGACAGTACACTGAAGCTCTCACCAGAAGTAAAAAGAGAGGAAAAACACATTAAAAAAAGGCCATTCTAACAAGCCTCCTGGGACCTCAGCTGCCTGGCTTTCTGAAGAGAGAACAGCTTGTTTGATCAAAATGCTTTTAAAGCCTCCAACAGAAACAGCCTGCTGTGCTCCACGTACATATTCTGTCCATACGATCCATAGTTACGGCTTTGTATATTGGTTTGGTTAATATGCAACCATCAGCCCATGCTGTTTGGATTACGTAAAACACGTGGCAACAAGTAGAAGAACAGTAACTAACAAATCAATTGACAGGGAACGGGATTCTCCGAGGTGTTTAAACAACTTTAGTTTCCTCCAATATATTTGTTTGTCCACGGAGGCTCAATTAAATATATTTTTTCAGTAATGCTTGACTTCACATTCATACACACCACATGTATAACCAGCTAGAGGCTGCTCACCCAGAGTAAACTCTATTCTCTTTGGGGTGTTGTTCAGGGAATCTGAAAAGGAAGTACAGGTCTACACGGGTCCTCTCAGTTACTAGGCACAGGGTCCAAATTAGATTCAGTCTAATCGGGTCAGGTATGATACCATTGTATTGCTGCAGGTCTTGGGTCTGTGTGTCTATATGTGTAATACCAAGTGTCCCCTTTGGATCTGGTGTCTTTTTGTGGGGGGGGGGGAGTATTTATACATGTTGGGTTTAGTTAAGTTTCTAATGAGTTTTAGATATAGGGTCCTAATTTTGGGACCTGTGAAGACCTCTAATTTGGGCTAATTGGCATTGCATTACCCAACTTTTGCAACCTTCTGAAACTGACAAGCTGCAGCCAAATTTCCCACTTTCTGAATGGATTAGCCAGGTGTGAAAGCTGTGAAAATGTTCTTCTTTCTCCACATTCTTCACAGCCTACTTGAATTGAACCTCACCGATCAACTCTGTATTGGCAGCAATAAAGACAGCGTACTTTCAAATAGGGCCGCAACCAATGATTATTTTCATTTTCCGATTTCTTAACGACACACTTGGCACGTAAAAAAGCTTGCAAATAGTTCAGAAAAAAGACAAGCAGTAGACGGTAGTGAAGCAACATTAAACTGGATGTGATCCACCATTACATTCATTTTCATACCAAGACCAAAGGAGAACATTGATGCTCTTCTACACTTCTTCTTGTTGCTCCTTATACGTGGTTTTTATTCTGCTGTCAGCGTCTGTCAGCTCAATAATTCAGGACTTGAGTTGTGTTACACTTTCCATGCAGCTTCTACAGAGAGGATGTTTAACTTGCTCTGCACAAACTTGCAGCTGAAGCCCTCAGCTGTCTTGGGGTCATTTCCAAAGGCAGATCCTGGTACTTTAGTCGAAAAGAAATTTATGTCATAAACATGGGAGGTGTAGATGTTATGGTTTTGAGGAGTAAATACTATCTATTATCATCCATGGTTTCATCTGGCTTCCCCGTCACATGGGGCTGCCACTGATAACAACTTCAAAGTCACATTCAACCACAAGGTGTTTCTCACATTAACTTTGTAAAAACACAGCTAAATGCAAATGGTTTATGTACAGAGTTTGTAATAAATTACCATACAATTCACTTTTAACTAAAATGGACAGGGACCATTTATGTGCAATTTCCTCCTACACTATTAAAGAAATAATGAACCAGCATGAATAAGCTAAATGTGCCGCCACCCCATTAATCTCACCTAGCATCAGTGGACGGATGCCTATGATGCAGCTTTGAATGGTAACTGGACAGGGATAGAAGAACATGAACTCCCATGATGCCATCAAGCAAACTGCTCTTCAGCACTTCTGCAATCCAAACTCTGTACACTGTGCTGAAGGAGCAAGTTCTGTGTAATTCATTTAATGTTTGGTAAAAACACCACCTTCTCTAAGAACACCATCATTTTAGTGCATTTGTAGCATTTGTCTTTACCGCCAAGTGGCCTATAGGTATAATCAAATATATCCTGGCTATTAGATGTTTTTTTAATCTCAGTTCTCAACGGGATAAACTGATAAATAACAGATTTTAGTTAAACATTCATGAGAGAAATATTTTATCTATTTGTAAATTACAGACTCGTAAATTAAACTATTATAATAATACTATTATTTGAATGATGCTTTGCAACCGCAGTTCCCACCCCTCGGACTTGGACCCCTAATTAATGTCCAGGTCATCCTATTATGTAAACCTAAACACAGATTTCGGAAGGCATCATGGGAGCTCACTGCCAGACAAGCTGTCCGCACAGTATGGTGGAACTTTCAGAAATCCAAATCAAATCTCTTAATCTTTCCTCTCTCTGCTTGTCTTGTTCCCATCAGGAGTCCTGACTCCCAGCAGCAGCCATGTGAGAGTAGCTGTCAACATGCAAAGGATGCCCACGCCTAGCTAAAGCAGAGCAGCCCCCCCTCCCTACCTCCTGCTCCCAGTCCCTCCCTTCTTCCCACTTGAGGACGAGAAGATGACTATCACCAGCCGGCAGTCCTTCAATGTCCTGACGGTCATCTTTCTCTTGCTGTCCACTGCAGGTCTGTAAAGTTTAGTGTGTGCTTATCAGTGAGTCTGCCTGTCTGCCTGTCTGTCCTTTACTGTGTGATCCACTATATATCCACATATATATATATATCCACATATATATATATATATATATATATATACACATATATATATATGTATATATATGTATATATATGTATATATATATATATATATATATATATATATATATATATATATATATATATATATAAGTGCTGTCAAACGATATATATAATATTTAATCGCGATTAATCGCATTAATGTCATAGTTAACTCACGATTGATCGCAATTAATCACACATTTTTATCTATTCTAAATGTCCCTTGATTTGATACCTCAATTTTCCATTGCAGATAGTACTGCCTCATGCCTGAGGCGAGCATGGCTTGTCGTCATAGCGACTATGGTTTCCCCCGACTCATTTCCTGTTTGTCCTCCATAAACAACGTAAAATCAAGGATAGGGTTAACTTTTCCTGCTCCAGGTTTCCCACCTTGGTCAGAAAGAACAGGGGAGACACTTTGTTTCTCTCACTATGACTCTAGAGTCGCTACTCGCTCCGAAGCTAATCGCCGTGACGAGCCTACAGTTAGCTATAACAAGTGTGTGCGCCCGGCCACGCCAAGACCCGCCCCTTCAATCACTACTATTGGCCAGGCGTTCAAGGTAACGTAACCCCATTTGTTCAGGTCCTATCCCCTGACCAATCCGCTATCCTAACCTTAACCACTCAAGGTGAAATGCCTAACCCCAACCAATCGAGCTGCTTCGATTGGTTGGGGTCACTGCTTGTGATTGGTGCCTCGATTTGGAAAAATTGGAAATGGGCTTGAATGGCCAGAGTGACTTGCAGAGGAAATCTCAAATTTGCCAAAGTTCGTCAGGGTTTTCCCAGGCTAATTTCAAGTAGTTTAGCTTGTGATACAATAGAAGGTGCTCTCGAAATTCACACATACTAAAAGTTAATTAATTAGTTTGATCTTGACTCTTTCAAAACGTTTCAGCCCTAGCTCGTTCTGTATGCACTCCTGTAATTTTATTGTGACCTAGAAAGCACTCAGAGAGAGCATACCTTCGCCCAGGTTGCTACTCTAAATTTGTTACTTTAATAACAGAAAATGTTTAGAAATGTTCAGTCTGGATCTGGATCAAAACACACGAGGATGGACAGTAAGTTACGTTGATGTTGGAGAAGAATTAAATCCGTGGATGGATTACAAACAGGGACTAGCAGGCACAGGCCCATAGGTTAGATAATGCATTATTTTCACCATTTTTCTTTGAAACATTATTGATCTATTATCAAAATAGTTACAGATATTTTTAGATATCGACTAATTGAGCTGTTGTTGCAATGTAGAAATAATTTTCTTCTGTGCCTCTCAGTTAAGAAGAAATTAGCCAAAATATTAAGTGGTAATTGATGGCCACATTGTGGCACTATCCACATCAAAAGCTATTTAGTTCTTTTTTGGGCCATGATGGAACTTTCCACCAAATTACATTGAAATCTGTTTTGTAGTTTTTGAGTTATCCTGCAAAACACAAACAAACGGGACCAAAGCAAAACCTCCATGGCTTGGTGGAGGTCATTAAGGAAAAAATAGGTTGTGTTGAATCTTGAGTAGAGTTGTATGGGAACATGGTGGAACAAACAGTTTCAGAGATGACATTTTCTTAGATCAGATAAAAACTGCTGGTTATAGTCTACTTGCTCACAAACGGTCCCTTGACAGTATCACATTCATTGACACCGTTTGCCTCTTACTCAAAAGGGTTAATTGACATTGATCCACACCTACAGAGGCATTCAAAACCACCAGCAGATGCTGAGAGCAGTTGTGTTGTGAGTGGGAACGCCTCCACACGATAGCTCACAAAGGCAGGTGTTAAGTGTTGGCTATTATATCAAGTATTACTATGGTATCATTTTATACAGTAGTAATCGTGCGCTAAAATTTTTTTCATTAAAATGGGTTTGCGTTAATGCCGTTAATAATGTGTTAAACTGACAGCACTGAAATATACACACATACATACAGCAAGGTGATATATAGCCTATATAGTAGGGTTGCAACTAACAACAATTTAATATGAATTAATGTTGGGGTTAATTTATCAATGTTAGTCTTTAAAATGTCAGAGCCAAAGTGACATTACATTTGTTGTGTTTGGCCAACAGTCCAAAACATAAAGATTTTCAATTTACAATTATATAAAACAGAGAAAATTTGCAAATAGTCACACTTGAAAAGCTAGCACCAGCAAATGTTTGGCATTTTTGCTTGATAAATGATTGATTGGCAAAACTGTTGTTCTATTGATAAGCTGATGGCATGCAGTGTGTTTCAGAAGAAAGACGACAAACTGTAGGTCTGATTTGGAGCCATACGTAAATAAATAGGATGAGTGAGCACCTACTGATATTGCTTGTTGTTGGGGAGTGGGAGAGAGAGAGAGAGAGACACGGCAGTTTTCAGACCGCAGATTGTAAACATAACATGTAATGCAAGAGCCAAGCTGTTAACTGTATCCTAAATTTCAAGAGGTGTTAATGAAATTAAGCAGGTGGGTGTGTTTACAACTGTATGGTTTCCAGAACCAGCTGTTGTTCATTTGAGAAGCCAGAGACTTCCCATGAACTCTTCTCTTTCCAAACCTTTAAGTACTGCATCGTTAGAGGACTTTATGGTCCACTTACAATGTTAAGGGCGTCTGTTTACTCATTGCCAGTTCATGTACCCACAAACTGCTGACCCTTCCTTTACGTGTGAGGAGTTATGCGATATAAATAACATGACTTGATTGCAGAACCTTTGTACAGCTAATGCAAAAGTCAAATGAAGAGTTTTTCTCTCGCTATATAAACCACCCTTCACTTCTAATCCTACTGTGTCCTTCAGCACTGCTTCATTTCACCTCCTCTTCTGCCACAGGTTGTCGAAAGGAAGGTGGCTGGCCACACCGAGCTCATTATAACCTGAAAGAGCTCTCGCCTTTCAAATGGTGATGTGTCCCTGCCTGAGATTACTGAAAGACTTCTATCACCCCGCAGCATAAGTGGACCTTGAACTAAATCACAGCACACTTTTACTGCCAGATTTTTAGGCTGCACTGATGAAAGGAAACGCACAAGATAAAGACAAATCAGTTACAGTACAAAAGAACTAATCTCGATGCACTTCACACCAAACTGCATAATGTGATTTACGCTTAGACTGAGAATGATCAAGCATAAATAAATCAAAGGGGTTTAAAATATTACAGAATCAGTAAATAACACAAAAATGAAGCCAGATTCATACATCAGCATGGCTGATATCATCCGATTTAGCTTTTGGCACCCGAAAATCGAATCAGCGTATCACATTTCTTGTAGTAAAGAAATGCCAAAGATATATTTACGGTAATTTAGAAACAGTGTCACCATTACATAGTTTGGTCCATGAGAGAGAGCAGACAAGTTTATTTTTGAGCTGTAAATATATGCTATAGTATAGTACATATATTTACTGTAGGGGTATTTTAGGATCTTGAGTTCTTTTAGATTCTTCATTTTAGACAACTCTTGGGTTGTTTTAAGATGCTAATTAGGTTGTTAAATAATTGTATACTCACATTTCTGTTCAATTCTGATTTGTGGAATATTTAAAGTTATCTGTCTTATGCTGTTTCTCTATGACTCCCTGTTAATGTTGCCTCTTGGCCAGAACACTCATGAAAAAGATTTAGAATTCCGATGAGGCTCTCCTGGTTAAATAAAGGGTAAATAAAATGAAATAATGAACACTTTTGTATATCACTACTATGTAGCTTACAGGGTCTGTCTCCTGGCAAACTGGAGCATTCATTCGTGGGCTTATTACTGGAAAGTGAAAGGATACTGAAATGCTGATACTTATTATTTATGAAGGTATTGAGCTTGTGGGTATGTCCTGGTCCATTGTGATGTGCATAAACTATCATTGGCCCCGTAAACTGACACTGATCATATCTGGTTCATTTCTTTGACAAATTGGTAATTTATTTTTATCAGATGGAGTCTCAGCTGCAGCTGCAGCTGAAGTGGAATCCTGTGATTTCATTTTCAAACTAAAGTGTATTGGTTTCCAGATTCTATAACAAAAACAATATTGTTTTCCCCCTTTGAGGCAGCAATGATGCACAGATTTATCTTCTCCTAAAGCTGCAGGGACTTGAATGCACAGCTACAGATTAATGCAAATGAGCCAGGGAACTATTTGTACCACATATATTTGCATTAGTGCATAACAAACTCGGAACTCTGTCATCTCATATAGCCTAACACAAGCTGCCAAAAAGAAAGTAGGAGTATGTTTTAGGGTCACTTAAGCTTTGAAAAAAAGTACTATTCTGGACATAATTCAAAAGAAGGACATCTATTCAAAATCCTGATACTTGCATGTAAAAAGGCTATCACAAGGAGCTGGTTGAAATGTGACCCTCCAAGTCCAGGGCAGTGGCTGGACATTGTTGAGGAAATATATTCCATGGAGAAACTGATTCATTATCTAAAGGACTAAAGCAGGGACCCATGATCAATGCTGGAGAAAATGGACTGTATACAAGAGATAAGATGGGTCGTGCTCTCAGCTGGTTGGATAAGAATGGATCAAAGGTTGTAAAGAGAGAGAGAGTAGTGCCCCCCTCTTTTATAATGTTTTCCCTTTGTTCTGTTGTGGAGTTTGTTCAGTGTAATACCTTCTGTAAAATAAAAATAAAAAGTAAAAATAAAAATAAAAAAGTACTATTCTGACATAACAAATTCTGGAACCGGTCTGAGGAGTATATTTGGTGTTTCCATCCAGAAGCACTGATACTAATAGATCACATGTACTCAAAGGTTGTAACTTGGGGCCCTTATTCCTAATGTGATGTGTTCTGATTCTTTTTGCTAGTACATTGTGTTTGTTTTCTGTTCCTAGCCACTTCATTATTGTTACATGCACTACCTTGTGTCATGTCTTTTCTGAGGCTTCCAAAACAAGAAGCATTCAATACTTTGTTTTGTTGTTTGGCTGCTGCAGTTTGAAAAGCGTTTCCTTGAGAGCCATTTTTCCATCAATAATTCTAAGGGGCTCATTTTTCAGTGTAGGAAGACTAACACAAACTCTGCTCAAAAGGTCATGAGTTAGATTTCACCGACTGTTTGTGTTTTTGTCTGCTGTACTGAAATACCAGAGGTCCGTTTCAGATAGGAGGATTAGTGGAAACTCTGAGTTTGTTAAGCCTGAGATGAGGGAAACTCTGGGTTTTCTGTTTCAGAAAGAGAGGTAACTTAACCTCAGAGTCAGTTACTATGGTAACTGAGCCTATGAACCTAACCTGGTCGGGAGCAGGTTTTCTTCAATAAACCTTGAGTTTCTCTCAGACTCCTCCCCATGGATGTATGAAGAGAATTAACGCTCCTCCCTCTGACACAACGCTCTTCATTTCCTCATTCATTCATTCAGTCTGTATCAGGAGCATTTCAGCGCAGTTTGTTATATTGGCGTGAATAAAAAAAAAACATTGTTGGTTTATTAACTGTTAGGCAGACTTTAAAACATATTTTTTTCTCAAAACATGACATTTCCTTTTATCGACGATCCCGTTGATGAAGACACTGTATGGCAGGGAGTTAAACATATGTCGTAAGATGATTGACGCATTTTAATTTCCAGATCACTTCCTATTTGAGAGGTACCATTTTTCTTCCCAGTCTATCCGTTATAGACATAACCTTATCCGTCCTCATATCACTAACGTCACCCATCATGGACATGCTGTAGGCTACATCGTGGCACATTATTTGTGTTGCATTACAGTTGTCTCTACAACCTTGGTGATGCGGAGCATTTTAATAAAGCGCCGTCAGAAGAGATTGCTCTGAAACGTTGTAGGCCTATAACTGCTATAAATGATCTTATGCTTTGTGTTTGGGCTTAATTAAATCCAGACAGTCTAAGCTTTCAATCAATGTGCTGATGACCATATATTTTGAAGATTTAATGCGTCAAATTTATAAAAAAGTTCAGCGTCCACTTTGAGCGTGAGTGTCCCGTATACGGGTCAGTGAAAGTAAAGAGTTTAAACATTTGTAGTGTTCCCTGGACACAAACCAGTAAGAGCCATTATAAAAGAGTTCCACAGTAGCCTATTGCAGGTGAATGATGTATAAACCCTTTGAAATAAAAGATTATGAATTATAATTAATCATAATAATATCATGGCTCCATTCATGCTGTCTTTGGTGCACGCGCGTAACCCTGAGTTAACCTACTCCGAGTTGATTGAACCAACTCGAATCAGCTGTTGTGAAACCGAAAACTCCGAGTTTCCCATCAGGGTAAATCAACTCAGAGGTCAGGCTTATACTCAGTTTGTTGAACCTCCTACCTGAAACGGACCCCTGCTGTCTGACATTTCTAAGTAAATTTGACATCTAAATCTTTGTCTTCTCCCAAACTGCAGCCCTCTCAGCTCATTATCGAGTGTGTGAACCCTACACCGACCACAAGGGACGTTACCACTTCGGCTTTCACTGTCCACGCCTCTCAGACAACAAGACCTACGTGTTCTGCTGCTACCACAACAACACCGCCTTCAAATACTGCTGCAACGAGACAGAGTTCCAGATGGTCATGCAGATCAACCTCACCACCACCTCAGATGGTTATGCACACAAGTAAGAAAAAATTTATAATAATCACACTGCAGTTTGACATTGTTTGATTTTAAAGTGATATTACAGATTTTAATTTGAGGGAAATATAATAAAATTAAAATATGAAAAGTCATTATCTATATCTACACTGTTCTCCAGCAACACATAGTGTAGAAATATAGTACATTTTCTACTCACCAGGGGTGGCAGCCCTGCTGTGATCAATGTAATAAGGATTCCAAATAAGTCATTCTGTTCAAGGCCCTTACTAGGCATGTCAATTTATATTTGAAATACTAATTCATGTTCGTGCGAAAACAATTTGTTCTTAAACAGTCATGATAAATAAAATATGTACAGTCTATAAGAGCAACAGACCATTTAAAGTTAGCCTGGTTGACACCAGACCCTTCGCAGTTGTAACTGAGAGTGGGTCTGGGTAAGCTTCATTCACAGCGCATTTATAAAGGGTCATCACCGAAGGACGCCGCTCAAATGCCTCAGACCAACGATCCAGGTGACATAGTAGCGACAGTGGCATCAACAGGTTGCTGCGCATCGGGGGCCGTCATGTTGAATGTATACAAAAGGCTGCTTGCCTTTGCTGCGCTATCGTCGTCGTGTAAAGCCTGACTCAACGGTTGTGATTGGTGCCTCGATTTGGAAAAATTGGAAATGGGCTTGAATGGCCAGAGTGACTTGCAGAGGAAATCTCAAATTTGCCAAAGTTCGTCAGGGTTTTCCCAGGCTAATTTCAAGTAGTTTAGCTTGTGATACAATAGGAGGTGCTCTCGAAATTCACACATACTAAAAGTTAATTAATTTGTTTGATCTTGACTCTTTCAAAACGTTTCAGCCCTAGCTCGTTCTGTATGCACTCCTGTAATTTTATTGTGACCTAGAAAGCACTCAGAGAGAGCATACCTTCGCCCAGGTTGCTACTCTAAATTTGTTACTTTAATAACAGAAAATGTTTAGAAATGTTCAGTCTGGATCTGGATCAAAACACACGAGGATGGACAGTCAGTTACGTTGATGTTGGAGAAGAATTAAATCCGTGGATGGATTACAAACAGGGACTAGCAGGCACAGGCCCATAGGTTAGATAATGCATTATTTTCACCATTTTTCTTTGAAACATTATTGATCTATTATCAAAATAGTTACAGATATTTTTTTGGCAATCGACTAATTAAGCTGTTGTTGCAATGTAGAAATAATTTTCTTCTGTGCCTCTCAGTTAAGAAGAAATTAGCCAAAATATTAAGTGGTAATTGATGGCCACATTGTGGCACTATCCACATCAAAAGCTATTTAGTTCTTTTTTGGGCCATGATGGAACTTTCCACCAAATTACATTGAAATCTGTTTTGTAGTTTTTGAGTTATCCTGCAAAACACAAACAAACGGGACCAATGCAAAACCTCCATGGCTTGGTGGAGGTCATTAAGGAAACAATAGGTTGTGTTGAATCTTGAGTAGAGTTGTATGGGAACATGGTGGAACAAACAGTTTCAGAGATGACATTTTCTTAGATCAGATAAAAACTGCTGGTTATAGTCTACTTGCTCACAAACGGTCCCTTGACAGTATCACATTCATTGACACCGTTTGCCTCTTACTCAAAAGGGTTAATTGACATTGATCCACACCTACAGAGGCATTCAAAACCACCAGCAGATGCTGAGAGCAGTTGTGTTGTGAGTGGGACGCCTCCACACGATAGCTCACAAAGGCAGGTGTTAAGTGTTGGCTATTATATCAAGTATTACTATGGTATCATTTTATACAGTAGTAAAGATACCTATGCAAGAATTGTAGTACTTAGTAATAGTATTATGAATAGTAAGCTACACTAAATGTTCCAAGATATGACAGTATATTTTCACAGAGGCCACACACTGTACACTGGATGACACGCACTTATTCATTGCAGGATAAATAGATGTAAGCTGAGTGAGGGACACAGAAAAATGAGCCTCTTGTTCTGTGGCAGCTCTCAGCTTTTTGTGCTAATGCCTTCCCAGCAAGCCTCTGTCTCGGGTGGTTCACACTGCCCTGCAGCAGGTCATGATATTTCATTTAAGTGTCAGATGGCCTGTTGGGCCACTCTTTCATCCTGGCTCACTGGGCGACAGGACTGCGGGTTTGATATTTACCACTGGCCAAGTGAGTTAAACTACCCATAATTCTGCTTTCTATTCACAATGCATGGAGAAATTTGTATTATAGTTTAAGGTTACGGCAGTTCAAACCAAAAAGAGGCATTTTTCCTCTGAGCGTTTCAACCATCCAAGCTGTGTACAGTAAGGATGGGATGTTGTTGGGGCAGTGGAAGGAGCACTTTGAGGAACTCCTAAATCCAGCTAATAAGCTATGTTGGAGGCAGAGCTGGAGGATGATGGGGGATTGTCGTCAATTTCCCTGGCGGAAGTCGCTGAGGTAGTCAAACAACTCCACAGTGGCAAAGCCACAAAGGATTGATGAGATCCGTCCAGAAATGCTGAAAGCTCTGGGTGTGGAGGGGCTGTCTTGGTTGACACGCATCTTCAACATTGTGTGGAAATCTGGGACGGTACCTAAGGAGTGGCAGACTGAGGTGGTGGTTTCCCTGTTCAAATAGAGGGACCAGAGGGTGTGTGCCAATTAGGGGTATTACACTTCTCAGCCTCCCTGGTAAAGTCTACTCCAAGGTGCTGGAAAGGAGATTTCGGCCGATAGTCGAACCTCAGGTTGAAGAGGAACAATGCGGATTCCGTCCTGGTCGTGGAACAACAGATCAGATCTTCACTCTCGCTAGGATCCTGGAGGGAGCCTGGGAGTATGCCCATCCAGTCTACATGTGGTTTGTGGATCTGGAGAAGGCATATGACCAGGTCCCCCGGGAGATACTGTGGGAGGTGCTGTGGGAGTATGGGGTGAGGGGGTCCCTTCTCAGGGCCATCCAATCTCTGTATGACCAAAGCGAGAGCTGTGTCCAGGTTCTCGGCAGTAAGTCAGACTCATTTCAGGTGAGGGCTGGCCTCCGCCAGGGCTGCGCTTTGTCACCAATCCTGTTTGCAGTATTTATGGACAGGATATCAAGGCGTAATCGTGGTGGGGAGGGGTTGTAGTTCGGTGGGCTGGGGATCTCATCGCTGCTCTTTGCAGATGATGTGGTCCTGATGGCATCATCAGCCTGTGACCTCCAGCACTCAGTGGATCGGTTTGCAGCCGAGTGTGAAGTGGCCTCTAAATCTGAGGCCATGGTTCTCAGTAGGAAACCGATGGAGTGCCTTCTCCAGGTAAGGAATGAGTCCCGGGAGTGAGGGGACAATGGAGTGGGAGATTGGTCGGAGAATCTGCGCCGTGGGAACGGTATTACATTCAATTTATCGCACCATTGTGACGAAAAGAGAGCTGAGCCAGTAGGCAAAGCTCTCGATCTACCGGTCAGTTTTCATTCCTACCCTCACCTATGGTCATGAAGGCCGGGTCATGACCGAAAGAACGAGATCCAGGGTACAAGCGGCTGAAATGGGTTTCCTCAGGAGGGTGGCTGGCGTCTCCCTTAGAGATAGGGTGAGAAGCATAGTCATCCGTGAGGAGCTCGGAGTAGAGCTGCTGCTCCTTCGCGTCGAAAGGAGCCAGTTGAGGTGGTTCGGGCATCTTGTAAGGATGCCCCCTGGGCGCCTACCTAGGAAGGTGTTCCAGGCATGTCCAGCTGGGAGGAGGCCTCGGGGAAGACCCAGGACTAGGTGGAGGGATTATATCTCCAAACTGGCTAGGGAACGCCTCGGGATCCCCCAGTCAGAGCTGGTTAATGTGGCTCGGGAAAGGGAAGTTTGGGGTCCCCTGCTGGAGCTGCTCCTCCCGCGACCCGACACCGGATAAGCGGACGAAGATGGATGGATGGATGGATGGTTTCATGATGCAGAATCATAATAGATTCAGATTGGGAGAGTCATCTGAGAATAACATTTTAGAAAAGCAACAGGTCCAGCTAGAAACCTTTGACAGATAATCAATTGCACATGCTTTCCTTCTCTGAGGAAACTGTTAAATATTGAATAACACTTGTAGTAGTTGTGTGGGTCATGATCGATCCTTCCAAGGACTACGCACATATTCTTGTTTGCATGCCTCCAGGCTGATATAGCCTTGCCTGTTGGCCCCTCAAATTACCTGAGTAGATGTACAAACTAAATTATAGTTAAATATCTCTGATGCAGAGGTGAAGAAAGGCAAATGCAGTTAAGGATACATTTAGATTTGAGTGCAGAAGTGGCATTCACCTGCCTTAGTGCTCATTCCATCAATGGCGATGTTCATTTATTCAGATAAATATCCCAAGGCCAAAACATTTTCAGATTAGTGAATTCACTGTAACTGAACTAGAAGCACTTGGACATCACTTTTTTGTAAGGGCTTCAATCAATGCAGTCAAACAGATTGCAAAGTGTGCTGAAATAACATAAAAGATGTGTTTTCCTCTTAATAAATCTAGTTTAAAGTAATATCCTGTGTTGTCAGAATATGTGTTTTCATTCTGTATGATAGAACATCCTAATAGGACAGAGTCACTTTCAATTTATGTGAAATCCCCCACCTAAATGTCCTAAATGCTATAGAAACAAAGACATCACACTCAGATATTTAGTATCCGTGTTTTGGCAAAAATGCTGCGTCTCATTTTTCAGGAAGCTACATTTACCTTGCTGTACTTTATGGATGTGGGTGGACTAAACTAAAGTTCAAATGTGCCCCTTAAATCCAGCTGGAACAAGTAATACATGACAAAAATGTACGAGAGATGAAAGGTGCACAGATTTTCAGAGGCCCCACGGAGGAGCCAATATGAGATGGATTTAAGTGTCTTGTGCTAATGGAATTCCTTGTCCAATTTAAGAAGCAGTAATTTAAAAAGCAGCAAATGGAACAGATGGAGGGTTTCTTAAATTGATGACTTTTTTTAACTAGTTTTTAAATCAAGGGATTTGATAAATGTCATGGTCTTGCCACATGAACAGCAAACATTCACACCTGGCAGCTCTATTATAGCTATTGGGATTTCAGGGCCCAGTCTGAAAGTATCTGGATGGTAGCTCTGAGAATGTGAGTGTTTATCATCATCTTTCCTAGATTACGCTGTGCTAATTCTCACGGTCTGTCTCTCCCGCAGTAATTATACAGCCCTGGTCGGCGTGTGGATCTATGGCTTCTTCGTCATGGTGTTGCTGGCACTGGACTTTCTCTACTACTCAGCCATAAACTACGAGCTGTGCCGGGTCTACCTGGAGAAATGGGGTCTGGGAGGACGCTGGCTGAAGAAGGCTCGGAGTCAGTGGCACAGGTCCATGCCAGAGGAGAGCGAACCCCAGGCTCAAGCCCAGCCCATGGTCCCCAGCCACTACCAGCCCAGACACAGCCTCAGAGGGGAGAGCCACAGCCCCACACTCCTGCCCTACAACACATCCACCGCATGGTGAGTCACTGTCTGTCATATGACGACAGCCAACCTGCAGTTTGGCACGCATGTCTGTAAAGCTGCAAGAATCAGCAAATCATGAACTAAGATTTAAGTCACAAATCACTTGGGTAACCACAGCTGGTATCTCCATAGGAGAGTTGGCAGTGTGCAAATAATACTTTATACATAACAGACAGGTAGCTGGAAAAGACTGTTGGGACTGTAGATCAGTTCATTAGACAACCTGATGATGTAGCCTATCTATATGTTAAGGGATTATGGTCAAGTCCATTTTATTTAGAAAGCGCAAAACCACACATTTTCTCATCGGACATAGGCCATCATCTAACTTAAGACCCTCAATTCAGATATAGACAAAGTCCACAAAAAAACTTGAATTGCAAAAAGGGAGAAACCTTCAGAAGTAGAATTACAAAATGTTGTAAATAAAGTAGATAAGGTACAATATCATGTCCCATTGGTTGTTACCCTACTCAAAAGGCTATCAAGGTATAGCTTAACAATAGCCAATTCAGTTAACATAAACTATTTTTGTGTTGTGTTTTCTCAGATACCTAACTAGCCATCTGACTAATTTAGCAAAGCAATTTCTATTAAATTAGTCAATTACTTTGAGAATGCAGACAAAGTGAGGTGCAGACCAGTGTGAGAAAAACATGTTGCACAATGTTAGCAAAAAGGTCAATCATGTAAATCATAGTGATGGCTGACTGAACATGAGATAACACTGCAGTCAACATTTAAACCCATCTGATGTATAGTATTCATTTGTATCATCGGTGAAATTATCAGTTTCTAGTCAAAGTAATGCAAAAAAAATTTGATTTCTTCTGAATTTCTTTTAAAGCACCAATACAGACATTTAAGAAAACAGAAGACCTCCAAAAGGACACCCATACAGTAGGATGTTACATAACCCCGTGCATTGCTTACTATCACAAACTATAATTTGTTCTACTCTGATAAGCACAATACAGTTCAGAGACTCTTGCTGTTGTTTGGGAAAGCGTAACAGATGCTTAGAAATTCAAATGTCCCTTTAAGAAGTTATTTTACAGGTTATCTGTCTCATTTTCTGTTTTCTTTGTACTCTGTTTTGTTATGCAGAGAGAACAACATGGCAGGGAAACAGTGTGTCGAGCAGGATAATTTAGAGCATTTCTAGCATACTTTTCCCAAACCAACAGGGAGGAAGCTCAAACATCAGGCTCCCCGTTTACTTAAATTCCTTATTAAGAGTGCAGTACACACACACACACACACACTCACACTCACACACTCACACACTCACACACACACACACACACACACACACACACACACACACACACACACACACACACACACACACACACACACACACACACGATTACTGCTGACACGATTACTGCCGACCAATGATATTGCTAACTCTGTTCCTGTCAGAATCATAGCAACTCACTGGTAAAGAATTAGGTCATTTTAATATATGGTTTCCCTCTGACTAAGGAAAACATACTTTATCAATATTTTAAGAATTTTGCCTTTTCGCCAACTAATGGATAATTTTCTGCAAAGCATCCGATCTATATTTGCCTTTATCTCAAAATAGCTGCACTCTGTCTCAACATGCCTTCTTTTTAAAATATAAATTTGGGTTTTACGTCTGGCCAGCTCATTGGGGGAGCGGCCATTATTAATGAGAAAAGAACAGAATAATGTGAAAGCTGCACTGCCTGCCAGAGGCCCGTAACTCTTATTTAACCTGAATGATTCGACTCTCATTCGAGTCACATTACAGACCTTTCATGGAGTTTCTGTGGCAAAACACCATCTGGTGTCCTTTCAGGGTTTTTGGACTCTCAAGGTGTGCTAGGCTGCGTGTGACTGTTGTTAAAACATACAAGGTGATTTATGATGCCAGAAGTGACATATAAAAGCCACAGGAAACTTTTTCTTCTTTTGGCAGACAGGGCTCAGACTTTCATAATATACTGTAGATACACAATCATAGAGCACAGTCTGAACAAACCTACATTTTTGTGCAGTCAATTTTTCATGCAGTTCGCCGTCTGCGACAATGTGCACCCTATCTGTCTGACTGGGGCTCAGAGTCTCTTCCTCGAGGAAGATATCTCTCTTGGGTCATGATAATTTAATGTGGGCAGAGGTTTGACAAATGGCTTTGAGAGGCAGTGTGGACTGTGCGAGTCATAGATAGCGGAGCTGGGATTCTGCAGAGGGATCCTGGGGCTGCTTTGCTGGTGGAAACATGGTTTACTAACAATGGACATACCCATGGAGCCTCCTCATTAGACATGAAGTCAGTTCAATATGATAGGACTCATCAATCCTTGACTTATGAGGTCGACCTGTACTGACAGCTCTCCAGCTTTAAGCCAGAAGATGTCTATAAAAAGGTGTTTGGATCCGCAGCAAAATGCTCATTGACAAAATGGGCCTAGAAAACGAGCATGCTAAGTTAACGGTAATTCATGCTGACGATGAGTGATGGGAAATGCTTCAGGATGGATAGTAGTGTGAGATAATCTTGTGCATCTTTTTTTATATAAAGTAAAGTGTAACTGCTTTTTAATAAACAGGACAGCTTTTACAGAGCAAGATTTGATTATCTTAGAATATTCTTATGTAATCGCTCACTCACATCAGTAAAAACAAAAGTGACAGATGCTGGGAGCTAAATTCAGTTACAAGCAGTTTCTGGGACAAGATTAAAATAGCCTGTTTGCAGTTTCACACAGCGAAGCACTTCTCACAATCCAGATCATGCTTACACGTTTTGTTAAATGTGTTAAGTAACCACGGCTGATACTGTATACACCACATCTGATGTTGCCCACACAGTGCGTCATTAGATGGCCCATGTTTTATTTACAGGGGTACAGATCTTTATCCCCAGAGAAGATGTAGGGTAATGGCTCAGAAAACTTAGTTGAACATCTGTTGGCCAAATGTAAACAAACAGAGATGGGGTCAAGTCCCACAACTGGCGCAGCAGCATCTAAAAACAACCCAGTCGCACAGCAACTCAGGAATCCAGCAGAAATGATTACCAGTGCAGCAGAGTAATCCTCATAGCAAGTCAAAGAATCAAATAATTTCTCCACATTCAGAGATCTATTTCTTCAGAGAAAGTGCAGCTTGGCATTCAGTGTGTAGGTATATTGTTTACCATTTTGCTACGTGAGCAGGCTGGTATATACTGCTGCAGATCTGCTGGGGGTTCGGTGTGGGCGGCCTGGGAAACTGTTATTACTTTCTCTCCGTGGATAGGCCTACACTTTATTGAAATCTCCTATTCGTGTATTCAGACCAGTTTGAGCAAACAAAAGAAAGTTAACTGGTGCCATTCCTCACTAAGTGATGTGCAATCCAGGTGACAGAAAAACAACAGGTCTGCTAAGCCAGACATAATGGTTAATTGTCCCTTAGGATAGATTAATAAGAGGTATTTGTACCACAGGGGATACTTCTGCAGTTGAAATATTGTTGTGTAACTCAGCTAATTTATAAATCTTGATTTGGTTAAAAAAGATATATATATTAGTGGGAAAATAAACATACAAAAGTAGCATTTTAATTTAGTGGATTTATTGTCACAACTTCGCAGAAGACATTGCGATGCTGCGATTGAGAGAGAGATAAAAACAGATGCAGATAAGTCAAAACAGATCGCTTAAAGTAATTATTATTATATAAAAATATTAAGATAAATTAAATATTACCAATTAACAATTACCACATGTATATACTTAACATGTTAATTGGTGAGGCGTAGAGGTGCTGGTTGGTGGATTGTGTTACCTTAAGACAGAGCCAGGCTAACTGCTTCCCCGTTTCCAGTTTTAAAGCTAAGCAGCTGTTCCAGCTACATATTTATCATTCAAACATGAGAGGAATGGATCTTCATCTAACTCTCGGCAAGAAAGCGAAAAAGCATATTTACCAAAATGTTGAACTAGTCCTTTAAATAACATTCAGTTTAAAATGCACATCTGGAACATGCCACGTGGTGTCAGTGAAGAGGTCCTCGGAACCACTGTACTAAGCTATGACATTGCCACAAGAATAAAAACATTTTGGCATCACAAATCCTAGCTGGGCTCTCACGTAACCCTTAAACAGCAATAAACTCAGATGTTCCTGGAGGCTCCTGTTATATCGCCGTAAAGTGCTCAGCAGCATTATAGCCCTGATTGGTTGTCCACTCATGGCTATTAGGTCATTAAAAGTTTGGCCAGGATCCCAGTTTGTGCCAACCCTCTTTGCCCAGTAGTCCATATCTAGCAATTAGTGGTACTTTGGAGCAGCAGCATCATCATCATCTGGATATCCTGACAACAGAAGGAACTTTTAAAAAGGAGCTGGCAGTGAGAATGTCCTATATTATCACTTATTTTACATTCCTTGCTTAATGTGCCCACTCTGACACTCTCAGAACTGCAAGAAAGATCTGATTTGCTGCTGATTTGCTGCTCGTTTCAGTCTGGCTTTACTGCTTATTTTAAATAAAAATTAGTTTGTCTTTAGTCAGTGCTGATCATGAGTTGCTGTGGGAAAAAAAGAAAGAAAAGAATCGCTGTACAATTAAGATAAAACATAAGATGATCCTTTGGTCATGCTTGGTGGAAGACCCCTGCAACCCTCAAGGATAAGTGGGTATAGCTGATGGATAGATGAATGGATGGATGGGTGATTCAACCTTGGTTTAATGTGTACTTAGCATCAGCCGAAAGTGCCATAGATAAAAGTGGGAGAAATGAGATGTTGGGCAACATCAAATAGCACCACTGCACATCAACAGAACACATCAAAGAGTTTCTTGGTGATTCATAAATCAATTGGCACCAAGTGACAGCAGCACCTCATGCCAGTAACCACCCACTCACTAAAGCGTGGTAGCTTTCTGGGCCAGCTGAGCTTAGCCATGGATGGAGCGGCCCATGTGAGGTGGCATCTGTCACCACATTCAGCATATACCTGACTCACCAGCAATCAATCGTAACACTGCCTCTTACAGTCAGACCTGTGACTCAGCGTTATTACCCAGTCTAGTAAACAGAGTCTCCATCACTCCGCTCAGTCTGTCTGTTAAAACACGTTAGTCGTAGGTAATCATTCCTAACACCAACATTCAAACACCTGCCGGTCTGTCTGCCGAGGAAATGACACTCACACTCGGGAAGCTGAAACAGCATTTCACATCTTTTTAACCATTTGTTTTTTTCTGTCAGAGTGAGATCAAAGCCTAGTTGTGTCTCTTGCATATTCACGTCCATCTTTGAACTCCCTGATTGGCTTTCTCTGGGAATAATAGAATTGTACATTATGAAATTATTCCTGGCCTGTCTGTCCACAGAGCAGCATGCCAAGACCTTGTCCAATTAAAGCAACACTCTCCATGTGGTGTGAGTTAATTAACATCATAGATGCTACACAGCCAGAGGCTACAGGCTAAAAGGAAAGAGCAGGAGAATAGGTTTAGCTCCTTTAAAGTTGTACAAGCGTAGAATGACTTTTGGCACTGCCACGAGCAAGTGAGGTTGCAGCAATTTTGTTTGTCATCTTTTATTATTAGATTGTTGTCATACATTTGCATTTAGTTTTTTTTCTCAAGAGTTATTTGGAAAAACCTTCAAATGGAAACTTATTTTCCAAAAAAATCATTTTGTTGCATTGTTTTGGTTTGCAGAAATGGGTGGGATGGGATTCATAGATGTGGGGTGCATGGACTGAAAGTCTTTACAAGAATTACAGACTTGTTAAATATTCCTGTAAATCTGATTGCTTTTTTAAAAGCAAAGCTGCCCCATTTTATTAGTCTTTGTGTTTTCAGGCCTTGAGCTGATTTTCAAGCCAATGTGTTATATAAAGATCAATGTGGCTCATTAAGAACACACACCGTGATCTGAGACAATTTCAGCCATGCAGCTAAAATCCATGTCTGTGTTGCTCAATAGGATCCAGGAGATTTTTTCCAAACAACTCATGTTGCTCATGTCAACTCAGTGGAATTTGATGACGCAGTCCTTTAAAGTGGCAGTTTTGAGAGGAAATAGCATTGATACAACCTCCATTTCTCTTCTTCCATTTCTTAATACTTTTCACTCTTTTTGATCCATTTATATGGAAATCTTTGAAATGTATATGTATGTAATTATGCATGTATGTGATCCTAAAACGTTTGTTCTTAATTACTTGGTTTTCCGAAGCGATCAATCACATTTTATGATAACAAATGGTGTGTGTGTGTGTGTGTGTGTGTGTGTGTGTGTGTGTGTGTGTGTGTGTGTGTGTGTGTGTGTATGTGTGTATGTGTGTGTGTGTGTGTGTGTGTGTGTGTGTGGTATTAATATGATATTAAGTGACAATTACTTTTTGCAATTTCTCCGATATTAAACTTGTTATCCGACCCCAGCTGCTTCACAGATCTAACATTTTAGACTTGAGAGGACCTCTAGTTCAGATTAGCTGGTGTTGTCTGTTTCCAGTGTTCATTAAGTGTCTTGTCCATTTAACTGACGTAATAAAAAACAAGAAATCAGACCAAAAGCAGAACCAGAACCTGTCAGAGCATCCAGACCATCCTTTAAGAGACAGAAATAATATACTTAGGTCACAACTGGGCAACATCTCCTGAGAGGTATCCACAAGATGTGGTTGAAAGCTTAGAAAAACTAAGGTGGACCTTGTGATAAGACTTTTGTTGTCAAGAATGAACATTCATGCTCAATTTCTGTATTTCTCTCTGGACAGAATGATGCTCCGATTGGACAAACTGAAGAGTAGCAACACCTTATTTCCTTATGTGGTACAGAGGAGATGCCCCACAGATGCCCTCTCTCCGGATCACAGACACAAACACCAGTGGTGGGCTAATCATACTATAGTAGTTAGAAGTGACTACTGCCCCTTTCTATTGAGCACAAAACACCCTTGGACTGACAGAATCAGACTGATACGGCATTTAAAAACTCAGCTGAACAAAGAATTCCAGGAGACACAGAGGACCTTACTAGTGCTGCTGCCAACTACAGGTGTTCAGTGATCCCCTGAAATGGCTGCCTAAGCCTGGAGAATCCCTAACAGATCCGAGCTGAACTGGATAAACTGTACTAGCAAGCAAGGAGGCTTGCCGGTTTTTAAAAAAGTATCAATTTAAATATAAAATGTTTATTACATTGCTGTGTCAGTTTGTGTTCAGTAGCAGTTAGACACAGTTATCTATTTGGTGATTTATTTATGTGAACTAGTCAGAGAAATATATGAGTGGTTAACAATCGGAACATGTAACAGCTTAGGTTGATGCTGAGCATCTCACTTAGAGTAGAATGTCTGTTACTTACTGAAACCAGAAACAAAATGTCTTTGCAGCCATGTTGAAAAACAATACCTTGTATGAAATGTTTTAGGTCTCCTTTCTGCAAAACAAGTGACTTCTCTATATTGTAACGTGTCTGACAAGGACACAACGCCATACGGATAAACTGCTGTAGATCTAAAGGTTTAACATTAGGTCATCAAGATTTCTCTTTTGGCTTAGTTATGGTGAGAAAAGGAATCGTGACTCAATAAGTTATTCACCCAAAACATTAATGAGGATCAGGGATACGTTCACAACAGCAATGCTTCATGCTAGGTTAAATATAACATAATCTTTGGCTATGAGCCTACAAGCCCATTTGAGACCATTACTTTTTAGTTAGTGGGAGACAGTTGCCTCGGTAACCTCATCCATTGACTTGTTTGCCCTTCCTCATTACCGGATCTGCCTGAAACACAGCTCCATTAGCAATATGATGCAAATGAATATCCATTTGGTTCCTTTACAAGGAGCACTCTATATCCCACATTGGTAATAGACAATTGTAAGCGATTAGCCATAATAGAAAATGTAAAAACCCCCATTAAAATTCCTTTCACTGTCAGCAATAATGTACAGTAGCTTAATCAGAAGGAAGACATGTTATGTAAAAGTCAGAGGTGCCAGCCAAATGAGCACTGGGTAACCATTGTGTATAGGTGTAGCGCAGAGCTTTCAGGGATTCTCAGTTATATACTATAATACTA
>CM042431.1:20974589-21002089 GCA_023631565.1 Gymnocephalus cernua | reverse complement strand
ACGTTTTGGCCAATAAATACACCATGATATAATTCATCCGGCCTCAAGGCAGTGACCCTCCCAAGGTGACAGAGCCACATTCAAAACTGGTCCACAAAGGAACATTATTAAAGCAAAGAGGTGAAGGCGAAAAACTAAGACAGCGACAGGCCGCGTCAGACCTGCACACCTTGCTTCAAATCAGGCACCTCTGGCTGCTCGCTTAAGTCAAAGGCCCCCGGCAACCAAGAAGTTTGTTACCACATTGTCAAGGCCACTTTGAGCTTTCCAATAAGCTCCGACTTCTACTGTACTTTTACCCCCAACCCTCATCCACCTCTGTGGATCATCCTCCCTAGGTTCTGCTTATCAAACTTCTTCCTCACTATTTCATCTGTGTCCTCCTTCTGCCAGTATGCCAGTAACCAATGCTCTTCCCATCTGCGCATATGAAACCAATTGCTGCCATCCATCACCATTTAAAAACCATTGACTGGATTTCCACATCATGCTGTTATTAGGAGGCCTGAGATACATCCTGCCAACATTTATCTATTAAAACTCCATTAGTCCTCGTCTTTCCGATGCCCTGTCTGCTCAGGCCGGATCTTCCGTGGCACAGAAACCACATTAAGATCCATCTAAAGTAGGCCTAGATATTAATGTTACTGTTTCATGACGTCCATTTAAACTAGCCATTATGAGTGCTCAAATAATACTGCTGTGGTGGACCACACCTAGGCTAATTTATGCTAAGAAACACGAGAACAAAACAGGATAGTGCAACACTAATGTATGGTATTGGCTAATTTGTTGTATGATATGAAAGTGATGTTATTGTCCAAAACAGAAAAAACTAAGAATACGCGTCTTTCAACAGGCCACTAGGATGGTGAACTCTGACCTCTGACCCCCTATGAGGTTTAGCCTATTTCATTTCTTAGTATCATATTAGTTAACATTTTCACAGGCTGTAGTCATTGATGATATATTGTGAAAAATGTGTTTGTAGTTGTCAAGAAATTCAAGCTCAGTCAGCTATCTCACATGGAACAGATTTATTATGTAAATACAAATCTACAAAGCTAATATTTGACATCTATGTTCTCATCACTCCCCACAAGCACACAAACTCAACAAAACTGAAAGATCAAGAGTGACAATAATAAACTTAATTCCCCAAAAACTGGAGGGAATTTATCACAAACACCACAATCAACATTATTTGTAGCAGCAAGCTAAAATGCGTTATTTGCAGCAGATAATTCTTAGGCATATTAAACTCACAAAAACAATGCTGTATAAGCCATGTGCGCAACTGAATATAGAAGTAATGACACAATGCAACAAAAGCCCAGCAGTTAAGATATAATTGATATGTTGATATGATTCATATTATATATACTCCCTTGTGCACCGTACACACACACTGGAGAATTGCGCAAAATCAGCTGATCGCAACGTTCCTTACTGTGAGACATTTAATTGCTCTGTGGTCAAGCTGCTGCAGTTTTATTTACAAAAGGTGGAGCAAAAAAAAACTGCTGCACTGAAGAAGCTGCATGAAGAAAATGGGGTCTCCTTGTGAAACTGGGTAAGTTTCAAAATATCAGATGGTCTACATGGAGGCATGAAACACTGTTAAAAATACCAAGACTATTGCCAGTCATTAAAATGCAACTGGCTATGAGTGATAGCAGTGACTTGCAGCATATCTGCACACCACTGTGACAGAATGGATGCGCTCCCAGGCATGCCTGGGAGCCTCTTCTGTGTATGACTTGGTCCAAATAGTAAATACAAGTAACCCAGGTGCTTACTCCAACATCAACAAGGTGGTTATGCTGTCTCTTACACTGCCTTTAAGCAGTGCAGCTTGTGAGAGGGGATTCTCACATCTCAACATAATAAAAACCAAGTACAGCTTTGTCTGTCACATGCTCGTCTCTCAGCCCTGATGCACATTCACCTGTCAAAGCAGAACACCGAGACATTTGACCCAAAGCAAGCTGTTGACCTGTGGATGGAGACAGCTAATCGGAGGCTCAACCAAGGACAGGTTGGTATATCTGCAGCATCTTCATCATCTACCATGCAGGAAGCTAAAGCAGAGGAGAGTGGTGGCGACACTGAGGAGGACAGGAAGACTGCACTTATTAAGACCACGCTACATATGGGGTGAGTACCAAACACCATCTCCTGGTACTCACCTGAGTAACTCACTGAAAAAGTTATGTGCACCCCTGGATATGAATAATAGTAAAGCAAGCTGTCATATAAACCCATTGCTCTGTTTAACTATTTATGTAATGCTCAGATGAATATGAAGTGTGGAGAAAATGTTACAAAAGCCATATTGAGCTCCCCATGAAGCCAATATTACAGAAATATAATTATGTGAATGAGCTGTGTGCAGTCATGCTTACGGCCCCAAAGCCAATATACAATATTTTTTTCTACAAGAGATCTGGCTTGCAATTAGCCATAAAAACAACAACAACAAGCCAGCAACGGGGAATAACGCACACAATTCTGCCCATAGGACACGTGTTCATATTTCACCACTATGTAAATCAAAAGCATGAAAACATCAACATGTATGCCTAAAGTGCCAAACACCAAGCAAAAGAAAACGATGTCACTGTCAGCCAAGAAGTTCATTTACAATTAATACCAATACCAACACTTCCAATAAATTAATAGCGGCATAAAAGCACAGAAAACAGTCAGCAAAGAAAACATCAAGTGGATCTTAGAGAAAAATAAAACAGCCTCATATTTATCGATAACCCCCAAGCACACAAATACCAACTCAACACAGCCAACACATCATGTTGTTCAAGCAGCTAATAGCTAAAAAAAAAAAAAAAAAACGTACCTTACTGAAGTGATATTGGCATGTCAAAGTGGGAAGAATTGGCGATAAAATGGCAGTTAATGATCACAGGAGGAATATGAGAGGTGGTCCCTAAGGAGGGGTGAACAACGGCAGCCAACAAGTATTTAAAATGATGGTGTGCTTCAGCATTTGGGAACCCAAAAACGTTTTTAGTAGTCCACAAAGATGTCCTAAAGTGACATAATCAGGGCCGTTTGAAGGAATTTGGGGTCCCCAAGCAAAATGGACATGGAGGCCCCCCCAACCCCCCGCCCCGCACGCAAAGCCTACAGGAACCACAGCATAGCCATGAAGTTCACCCACACTTTATATAACTAAAAAAAGGTTTACAGTGCATAAACTGCTGTTGCATAAACTGGGCACCTAGAAATTTGACAGGCACTACTGTATATTAAAAATTCTGAAATGTCCATGGGCAAAAGTGACTGGTATTTACACAGTTTGGTGGGAATTCAATAGTGATTTGCACTGTTTTTTTCTAACAATATGACAGCACACACTTATCAGTTTAAACTCTGGGCTGTGCAGGATATCAGCTATAATTATAGAGCTTGTGGTGGTACCTTGTGTTATAGAGGAAACATCAGCACTGAGAAGTGATGCATCTGTTGATGTTGAGGATGAAGTTGATGGTGTAGCTGGGAAAATAATTGAAAAACAAATCTGAAATTACCTGTGAAGTACGTTTTACCATTTTGCTGTTAGCATATTGAAAGAGGTCACTATTAACAGCTCAGCTTAGTGAGAGAAATTCACTCTACCTTCATCAGTGGAGGTATCCTTAGGAAGAGCCTGAGGGCTGAGAAATGTAAGCAAAGCACCTTGTGGGAGAAAGAAAAGATAGTAACACTTTATAATAACAATCATTAATAGATGGTAAATTGATAGTTAATTAATCTTTAGGTAATTGTCATTTAACTGTTAGCAAACAGTCTTTTTACTGTTAACAAACAATGAAATTATAATTAAATGTTTACTAATTATTAGTAGTGCTTTAAATTAACAGTTTATTGTAACACATATATCTATCATATAATATATTAGGTATCGGGTAATGATTAAACATTTTTTGTAAACCTTTAAGAAACCATTTTTAAAACATCTATAAACATTACATAGATAGACGGACCAGATATTCCTAACACTTTGTTAAGGGTTACTAATGCTTAAATAAGATAAAAACATCCCAAGCTAATGTTTGATGCACGGAATTTATTGTGTGGTTTTCCTAACCCCCATTTGGTAAACAGATCATCACGGTGGAATAGTTAGTATAGCATGCTAACGTTATGCCACTTTCATCAAAACCTATTACAAAGCTATAGCAATGTCATGTCATTAAATACGATAAACAGTGATTCCGGAACAGATCTGCGTCTTCCTTATCCCGTTAAAAAACATATTACAGTAGTATGTAACCATATTCCGTCCGTTCGAAAAAAAAGTTGCACTAACAAAGTTACAAGCAGCATTTGCCGTCAGGCAGGTTACAGGTAACGTTAGCTAACATGAGGCCAGAGCCTCATACAGTACAGTAGGTTTGTCGTGAGGTGATGTCGAGACTTTATGATTAAAAAGAAAATGGCATTGTGAAATAAAGATGTCATAAAACTCTTTGCAAAGAGGCAAGCAGAAATAACATTTCATAATCATGGGCTGAGTGTTGGAAATGTATTAGATATTTCACAATGTCATGGTTATATGACCTGTTTGTCTGTGATTATTCAAGTGATCATTTATTTTATGTCTTTCACCGTATTTATTTAATCCAATAATTTTTTTTAAAGATTTTTTTGGGGGGCATTTTCAGCCTTTATTTTTTGAAGACATGCAAGGGGGAAAGAGAGGAGGGAATGACATGCAGCAAAGGGCTGCAGGTCAGAGTCAAACCCAGGCCCGCTCGTAAACCTCTATATATGGGTACCCGCTCTACCAACTGAGCTATCCGGGCGCCCTAGTGAGTCTATAATTACTGTAGTATGGCTCTCCTACTGTACAGTTTGCTCAAACTCAATACTGCATCTCGCAGGTGTTTGAGCTTTAATCTCTCCCAGACGTTTGCCATTACCTTCTGACTCCAACACTGCATGTGAGGGTTAAAATGAGGATAAACCTTAAAAACTGAATGCGTTATTTCAAAGGTACATACATACATACATACATACATACATACATACATACATACATTACATTAGAGCAGGGATCTTCAACAGGGTCAATCAGGGGGGGACTCCAAATTATTGCTCATTTTTGAAAGTGTTTTTGAACATGAATCCAACATGTTTTAACAAATTTAAATCCCCAGTGATGATAGGCGTACTGGCTTATAGGTAAGGTAGTCACTAAGGTAGCCATCCACAGATCCAATTCATCTTATGATTCACGTGCCACATGCATGTTTAACATTAAAACATGATTCATAAGATCATGCCAACAATTATTATTTTAATAGCTTAGGATGGACAAAAAAAAGGTATTTATAAAGGTTTTAAGCCGCCCTAAACGTTATTGTAGGCCCAGTTTATTTTCCAACTTTATATTATATAGTATATGTAGTAGGGGGTCCCTGCTCCGTCTCTCTTTCAGTTAAGGGGTCCTTGGCTTAAAAAACGTTGAAGACCCCTGCATTAGAGGAAATAGCTTTATCTTAATCATTACTACTGGTTCTTTTCTGAGTGGATTTTGTATGCATGACTCTCTTTCCATCATAGACCTATCGCTTAAAAAGACACCTGTGTTTGGTATCAGCTGCTAAAGCCCTGGCTCACAACAAATACTGAGGATGGGCCAAGTGCAGAGGACAATTTACCTGCAAGAGGATCAGTAGTCAGCAAGTAGTCAGTAGTTTATAGCATAAAGAAATAAGGGTAAACAGAATCACTATTTATTATATCCTCCCGGGTCACAGCACCAAAGAGGAAGTGTGGATATTAAGTATAATTTATTTTCGGCAAAATAACAAGCTCACTCTTGGGAGAAAAAATAATGGGCTGTGTTTTTTTTGGCAGAATTTGAATGCCACCGATGCATCTTTTTTATATTGACAGAAACTGGTGGTAACTTCTTTACGAGATCATGTAGCAAATGGCACAAATGACAAGACTCATAAATATTTTAGGATATCATTACATTCGGGATCTTGAGTGGAAATTAGGGTATTTGTTTACTGTCAAACATAGACTTCTGATAAATTAATAAGTGTAGTATAAGCTTTTGATATACTATATTTTTAAATAAAATACATAAAACCTGATCATGAATTGCTACTTTCTTACACCAAGAGAATACATTATTTATAAAACCACAAGAGATCTAATCATACATATTGGAATGACTGAATGTTGATTTCTTTCCTGCGGTTTTCATACAAACCTTATCCCCTACCACCTACAATGAGTGCATTTGAAACTTAATCGAACCCTATAATTATTCTTTGGTGTTGCGACACACACAAAATGCTTGTTATTTTTCACACTGATGCAAGATCCATTATGAGCAGAGAAGCTGTGAAATAGTCTGACGTTGTAGACTTCGTTCACTGGTGCTCTGAACAGCCCTGTACTGTAACTGCGTGTGTTGTATTGTAGTTCTCTAAAGGTCCCACTGGTTCACCCAAACCAACAGAGGAGGTGACCTTTGATTGAGCTGAAAAATAAAACACAAACATCAAAAAGTTAGAATCTCACAATGCTAATATTTTATTTCACTTTGAAAATTGTTTGCATTATGATGACAAAGAGGGCACGGTTTACGTATAATTTGCATACTGGCGAGTGACCGCACCTCCACAGGAACCCTCACAGATGTGTGATAACCGCATATCTGCAAGTTCACCTGGAACCTCCAAATCTCAAGTAAGTCTGTTTATCTCTGCCATTTTTTTTCGTATAGAAGATTTCTGGATTAAAGCCATAACTTTTACATTTCTCATCCGAAGTTGTGTATAATTACAGGCACCTTCGACTGGGAGGCAGTTTATGGAGCGACTGCTGAGAAGGCTTCAGGAAGTTCTGCAACATCAGCTTGTGGATTTTGACTATTTACACTTTTACACAGTGTTTTACACCTACACTGTCTTAAGTCATGAAATGGGACTTGTACCCTTGTGCATAGGCCAGCAGGCATCAACCCTCATATGCAATATCATTGCATTTAATTTGTTATGCAATGTAGAGTCAAATTCTTACTTGAATATATTTATTTGTTATTCATTGAAATGATACAGCTTTAACTGTTTTGCTGGAGTCCATGTACTGTACATGCATGTCATTTCAAAAGCTGTTTAGGATTAAAATCAGTACTACATATAAAGTTAAGTGGTATTTCTCATTTTAAAATAACAACAAAATGGTTTTCCTGTGTTATCCTGCCATGTTTATGTGTGAAGAATCACATAGTTAAGTGCAGTCTTGTAAAGCTATCTTAGGGTTAATGGCTGCCCTCAGTTCTGCCATAGTCTGCAGGCCCCAGAGGGCACTGGATGGGTGGTAAAATTACTCCACTGGCAGACTCTTCTGTCACTCTGTCATGGTCCCACTCCAAGAAAAATCTTGTATATCCTGTAATTGACAAGTAATGTTAAAAGACTCTGCAGTTGCTTTTAGAATACTTCACAAAACAACTTAAAAAAACAACATTTTTTTTTGGTAAATGAAATGCACATGTTATGTGTGCATTTCATTTATAAATATCCAAAACAAAATTTAAAAAAGCTTTAATTGAACATTTTTAAGGGTCCTGGAGGCGTGGTACAAATATATAGTGGGTACAAAATAAATGCAGACTGGGATCTAGCAGGCAATCCTCAAAGACACATCACGGCACAAGCGCTCCACCCTACAAGATACATACCAAAACTCAATCAATATCACTTTAAACCCCCAAGTGGGCTAGCTGATGTGGTATTAGCTAGTGTTAGCGCTTGTTCAGCTAACCTCTGCCAAAACAGCACAGCTCACATTAAAAGATAACACTAAACCAGCCTGCTTCTATCTGAAAAAAAGAGATAAACAGACTTACTTGAGATTTGGAGGTTCCAGGTGAACTTCTGGAAGCCATTGCAGATATAGGGTTATAACGCATCTGTGAGGATTGACAAATTATATGCAAATTATCCATAAACCACGCCCTCTTTGTCCCTCCCCTCAAGCCCCTTCTCTCTAAGCCAAAACGGTGACAGAAAGTTGAAACTGAAAACCAGTGACATTGTAAAAATCCTGACAGCGTAACAAAATATTACATATACAATTTATATTTCAGTTCAACATTTTTCAGTGCCAATATTTGTTGTTTCAATGCCAAT
Organism: Gymnocephalus cernua; assembly: GCA_023631565.1. Taxonomy (NCBI): domain Eukaryota; kingdom Metazoa; phylum Chordata; class Actinopteri; order Perciformes; family Percidae; genus Gymnocephalus; species Gymnocephalus cernua. The sequence continues at coordinate 20,993,909 of CM042431.1, read as the reverse complement.
TTTTATTTTCAATACCACTGTTCTAGCTCCATAAAAAACAATTACTACTTTTGACTTGATTAATTCATCCCTTGCAGTTTCATTTTTAAATTTTTTTAAATCTTAATCCAGTTGTCCCCAGACCCCAACCCTTTTACCTCATGAGCCTTTAAACCTGCAAAAACTGTTTTTGTTTTGGCCACTTGGGGATAGCAGAAACTCTTTTTCGCCAAAGGCAAAAACCACCTTAAGCGAAGCATTACAACTTTTTTGCGCAATTGATGAAGTATTATCGGATTGTGCTGTTTCCATACAGCTGTGCAGCTTTAAAATGCTGATAAAATGATGGGAACATGGCTAATGACACTAAAACGATGCTATAAAGCGCTGTAGAGCTGAGGGTGATAAACCTCTGTGGGTTAGTTGCCAAAAGCGGCCCCCTTTCACATTACACATAATAATTTGAACCATTGTTAAAATAGAAATATGGATTATAGCGGCTTTTAAAATGAAGCTGTGTCCGCTCTGGACTCATCACACGTTGCGTGTCAATGAATACTAAGCTGTTCCACCACTGTTCTGTTGATCATCTTGAAACCCCATATATCCTTTTTGTAATTATTTATCTTGTGTCTCTCATGATTTTTATGTTGAGTAATGGACAGTGTATAAAATGTGCTACATAGATGAATATGACTGCCTTGAACACTTCTCGGATGAGCTGTTTGGATTAATTACAACAGTTGTTTTAAGTCTCATGGTTCTTTAGGTTTAACACTCCCGTCACCCCTGTGGTTACTGATATAAACATACGCACATACAATACAGCAGCTGAATACTGAGAGTGATGCTGCTTTGTTAGCTCTACTCCCCTTTTCATCCACAGAGAGATGCATCTGTTCAGTGTGACAAGTTAGGCAGACATGACTCATGTTTTCCGTCAACATTTTGGATGGGCTCCGGTGTTGCAGGGGGACATCATTTGTTTTCTCAAAAAAAAAATAAAACATGGTATAAAATAAAGTCAGTTTATGAGAAATCCTCTGGTTTGGTCAACTCAGGCAATAATATATACTCACAGTAGCCTTAAAAAAAATGTTAGCATAAAATGATTTCTATAACATTCTCAGCTCTTGCTAAATAGGCAATATGTTATTTCTGTACAGTAATTGTCTTACCATGTTGAGGAGTCAGTGGTGTCCTAATGGAAGAAGAAGGTTTTGTCGTTGGAGCAGAACAGGTTTAATCCCTCAAACGTTTATCCTGTAATGTATCCTTGTTTATTCTAATGGATTAGACACTGATGACAGACTAAGCTGTGACCTTTTCGCTGATATGTATACAGTGGCTAAAATACATTAATCTCCTTTAACTTTCACTCACGTTGTTGTGCGTCTTAAAGATCATCGCAAATGCATGTCAAAGCCACACACGTTTGCACATACTGTACCACACTATGTATTGATTGTTTCAATATTCTGAACATTTCACATCCTTGCCTCGATTGATTCAGGGTGGCGATTTTAAAACGCACATATTCACAGGATTAACTCTGGACAAGACATACAAGATAAATACAATATTAGAATTGCCATTTACAGTATCACATTTAGCATATCAGCAAAGCAGATAACTTGGTGATGTTGACAATTATATCTGAAACAAGACTGTGACCTGCCACTTAGTATATAGAAAAGCAAACACTAACACAATATAAAGCATACACTAGGTTTTTGTATAATTCTATGAATATTTAATTCATGTCATTTACAGATTCTATTAGAATGCTCAGTTGTCTCTGCACACACAGCCCATTCACTTCCTTTCAGGCAAGAGCAGGACACTATCACCAAGGTTTTAACCATTTATTGCAACAATAATAGACGTTTTATGCTTTGAAATATATATTGCATATATAAGCATGCTTGATACAGACCGTCTGTGAGCTCAAAACCCCTTCTGACTGACCCTGAAATACACATTTGACAAATATGACCATGTATTTCAACAAACATTCACATACAATGAATGTAAATACAGGAGGAGGCAGAGGAGGTGAAGCGAGTCACATAAAAGTAGGCAGTATGCAGAAAGATGTTGAGCCAAATGTTTTTATAGACCACCTAAACTTAACGACAAGCAAGCAAGCATAATGTGAGTGGAAGACATGACTATGAAATGACCTGTATTTGAGAGGTCTTAAAATGCATAAAAAAAGAGAACATTTTATTGAAGCTGTGTTCATTAATGGCTTGACCAGTATGGGTTTTGCCTTTTACAAATTAGTGAGCAATACAATTTTCAACAAACAAATATAGTTTTCTGTATAATCACTCAGGATGAGTAGTTGTAAATTGGAAAATAGAAGAGAAGCCATTTTTATTTTATAATACTTTAACTGCCAACAGAAATGGCCAATTTACATTAACAAGAGCAACTCACACCTAAATGTCTCTTTCTATCTGTCTCTTGCTATACAGTATGTTTCTATCTGACTGCCAAGCACATTTTATACAATCTTTTTGAAATGTCAGGGGGAATAAAATGGGAATTTTCCATCACCTTGGTGCAAACAAAAATAAAATAAATTATAAAATAAAATAAATTGGCTTCCTGAATGTCGACAAACACATTTCCATGAAAACTGGGTGAACTGAATAAGAAGTATGAACGTGGTTGTTTGTTGTTTAACCTCAAGACAAAAACAAAGAAACTCATGCTGCAATTTGCTAATACACTAAACTAAACCAGAGTGGCAGTGGTGGAGAGATATTATTTAACAAGTCACTAATGGTTAGCATATCTTTTAATCCAAGAAATGACACGTCTTTGAAACACAGAGGATAATTAAGTGGATTTTTCCAGTTGTAGTCCAACCTTTTTTTAATTCAACACATTATTGATATAAAAAGAATAATCTTCTTTGATGGAATCACATCTATTGTCTGCCTCTCATTCTCTGAGCCTCCCTCCATCGCTGGCTGCCGCACCCTCTCTACATGTGTGTGACATGGAGTTGTGAACAATTGAATGGCAAAAAAGATTTTTTTTTAAAATCCCACCATTTTTCACTGACTAGAAAAAGAGGATGTCACAGACTGTCAGTAGGAAAACATGGAGGAAGCAGAGAAAGAAATTCACATTGTTTATTAAGAAGTGGCAGTCAAGGATGATGGTTTTCTTTGGCAAGAATGAAAAGTGCCATGTTCCAGCAGTGTCAGACTGAAAAGGAAATAAAGAGAAGGAAAGACAGCAAGAGATAGCGGAAAAAGAAAATAACACTGGGCTACACTAACATCCACACCCCGTATATTATAACTGAATGTGAACCACATTTAAAAGGTAAAAAGTATACATGTATGCTGAACCATAAGGGCCCACTATATTCCATCCAAAATGATGAATTTAGAAATTTCCTGAGCCACAGCCATTGATTTCAGAGTGGTGGAAATACATAAACAATTTTGCAATTAGTCAAATTATTGACAACTAGTTGACACACAGTACACCTGGGGCTTTTAGGGCCCTGGGGCTGTTGCCTGCTTGCTTTGCTCTTTTTGCCCACTTAGCCTAGTAGTCTAGCCTTGTATCGACCTGTCCTCAAAAAGTAGGTGGTGGTGGAGGATTGGTGAAGTGATGATTTCACTCTAAAATGTTGTCATAAATGCTGCTCAGACCAGGCCCTTAGACACTGATATTGCTGTTTATGAATAACTTGTTAAAGCTACTTTAGCATCTTGTACTTATTTTAAATTAGCTTGAGAGCATCAGCAATATGTCTAATTAGTCTTACTTCACCATTTACATAATGTACAGCATTTTCAACCGTTTAGAGACAGAAGAAACCACAAGCTGGTCAAAAACTTCACTTTTCTTCAGCTCCCTGGTTGTTGAGTTCCTCTCTCATTTCCCTTTGTGCTTCTTGAACAGGGCGTACAGGACCTTCAAGGTGGCAGTGTCGTCCTGAGAGACAATATCTGCCACACAATCCACAGGGGACATTTAGTGTGTATTTATAACGGACCATCAGCATATACCAAGCCACTGAGGCAGCGTAAAACACGTGGATGCTTTTACCAACATTAGCTAATAATTATTCTCACAATCCATCCTAACAGGTCATAGATCAGGAGGGCAAAAAAAAAAAAAAACATTAGATGGACATTTAATCAACATGAGACAGGATCCCAACAAAATTGCACTATGTTGTAAAATGCACTAACTGAATAAATGTGACATTAAGATCGACTCCACCACTGGCTAACCTAATTAATGCACGCAGTGCGCTCCCGTTTTAGATTCTCAGTGCTGGGAATCCTCATTCCATCTGAGCAATTATGACGGTAATTAAAAAGACACTAAAATTAAATTAAATTAGCCACTTGCTCTTGGCTTAGATTAATTGTGCTGGTGCTTACATTAACAGTTACCATGTTGAGGATTTACTTCACAGTTACAGACTGCATGGCAATATTGTGGAGTTTTAGTGATTGTGATTCAAGCTCAGAGAGAATACAGAGCATCTTGTCAATAATGGATCTGCAGGGAAGTAAAGTAGACCAATATGCTATTGATTGATTTACTCCCCATGGCCAAAAGTGGACACCCATATGTGATTGTTGATCTCAATCTCATTCCAAAACCATGGGCCTTAAAATGTTGCTATAACAGCCTTCCATAACTCCTCTTCGATTCAGGATTTTTTGGCTGCAGGGAGTTGCTCCCATTCAACCACATTAGTAAGGTCGATGTTACAGTTCATCCTTTCTTTTTGATGTTGCCTTTCGTTAAATAATTGTCCATGTCTTATACTTTCGTTGCTTATTTTATCTGCTTTTATATTTTTTACTGTTTTTAACTGCTCTTTAATGTTTAATTTCTTATACTGCACTGTAACTTTTATTCTTGTATTTTAATTGTCTTCATGTAAAGCACTTTGAATTGCCCTGTTGCAGAAAAGTGCTATACAAATAAAGCTGCCTTGCCTTGCCTTGCCTAAAGGTGTTGGATGGGGTTAAGGTTCAGGGCTCTGTGCAGGTTAGTTAAGTTCTTCCACAATAAACTGGGAAAAAAAACATTTCTTTATGGACCTGGCATTGTGCATCGGGGCATGGTCATGATGAAAGCTTTAGATTTTTGTTTTGTTTTAATCAGTCGTTCATGTCAAATAGCATAACTAATTGTGAAGAGGTACTCATTTAAATAAAATCTCTGAAATAGACCTTTGATTCCCCAAATTTACGAGCGACAGCATACCATACTCTCACCTTTTTAAATCAAAGAGAAAGTTTCCATAATGTAATTATTTCACTGTTTCACGATTATTTGGGTGAATGCTCACACTCATGAGTTTATGCCACAACTCATGAATTTACGTTGGGAAATCTGACAATCACGAAATTAACGAGGACTTTTCACAGTGCACGGATACAATCATAATATATTTCTGGGATCAGTCTGATACCTGGGTGGCATACAGTAGCAGTGCTTATGAATACAGATAACGTATCTTCCTCCAGACACACACACACACACACACACACACACACACACACACACACACACACACACACACACACACACACACACACACAGAGAGTAGATGTAGCAATATCTGTGAGGTTAAATCCCTGTGTCTATCAATAGGCACCAGTGTGACATTGTCCCCTTGAGACCACCTCCCTCGTTCCTCCTCTCTAAATGAATGATGATGACCCCGGACTGAGCCAATCATCCGCAGTGATAATCATTGAGACACGAGTCACACTCATTTATATTCCACAAGCAATTCCATTTTCCCCTCCAAAACACTCCCCCCACCCCCCCCCACCCCAGTTAACTCAGGCGATCCCCCCCTATCCTTCACTGATATACAAACAGATTTTAGCGTTTCCCCGTCATACAGATAAATGCTTTTGATAGTTTATATCATCTGATTTAGTTTGACATTGCTGTCTTGGAGCTCTGGTGTTTTTCTGTTGCAATCATTTTACTCGCAGGCACATCTGTTTTTGTTTTTTTCACCCTCTGTGCATGACATTTTAATTTGAGTAAAATCGGTTGTCTGTATATTGTGTGAGCAGTCTGTGTGTGTTATCTCCTAACCTTGTGGATCAACGTTGGACACTTGAAGGCCTGCGTCATTAACGAGGTCCAAGGCCAAGGTCACATTGTGGAGCTAGAGGTCATAGAAAAAAAATGTCAAACACAAAATCCAGTCACCACATTTTCATTGAAATTAGTAATAAAAATATATGTAATTCTGTTGTGAAATGTACCCACTAATATATTTTTGTGTACGTATGGTTAAGCATTATTATCTCTATATACTGTATATGGTGATATTTATTAGTTGCTATAGTTATTTGTATTATAAAGTATAACCAACTATCTATTAGGTAGTGGAAGAAGTATTCAGACCTTTTACTTGTGTAAAAGTGTCAATACCACAGTGTAGAAAAAAACGGTTACACTTTACTTGAAGGTATCTACATAAGAGTGACATGACACTGTCATGAACGTGTCATAAACATTATAAACAAGTCATAAACGTTTATGACATAATGCTTCTTTTAGTAAGTGTCATTCGTTTTTTGTCATGACAAGTTATGGTTAGGGTTCATGTGTCATGACTGTGTCATGTGTTCATGACTGTGTCATGTCACTCTTATGTAGATACCTTCAAGTAAAGTGTTACCAAAAAAAACTCTGTTACAGGTAATAGTCCTGTATTCAAAAAGTATAAAACTACTTAAAGTACCAAACGTAAAAGTACTCATAATGCATAATGGATCATTTTACATTCATGTTATATTATTGGATTAGAATCATCGATAGATTAATGTAGCCTACGTAACACAGATGATTTTATGATGTAACATATTGGCTATAAAATGGTAAAACAAAAAGGGTAACAACTGAATTTAGCCATAATAAGTCATCATACAGATATAATATATATATATATATATATAATTATGCATGTACTTTTATTAATTGTAAAAAATTAATTTTATCATATCTAATATTGAAATATGCATGATTTTTGGATCAGGTTTCAGTATTGTAGGTCATTATCCACTGTGCTCTTGTGGAAAATTAGATTAGATTCCAATTAGAAATGAAAACTCTTTTATGATCTTACAGTATAGTACTTTTGAATAATAATAATAATAATAATAATATTAATAATAATAATAATAATAATAATAATAATAATAGAATAGTAATACAGAATAATAGTCTATGTATATCTACATTTTCACAAAAATTAAATTAATTGGAATTGAAATTCGAAATTTCTCTTTTGACTGGTTGTTTTTTTATAACTATATAGATTGCAAATGAAACCCAGATCACCTGTGAGCATCTAGGCAGTATCATGATGATGATACTAAAAAGTGAACCAGAATGCTCTGCCCTTACTACTGTGTCAGGAAACAATACTGTACCATCTCAGAGTGATTGACAGGTGTCAGGTTGAAGTCATAGAGCGGGATGAAGAAGCCTTCCAGCTGTCCGAGCAGCAGCAGCAGAATCACACCGTCAGCAAACTAGACACAAAATACACCAGACATTGGAGCCCATCCAATGAAGGTGATATAATCTCAGGGGGAAGAGATCAATGTATCTTTTATTTATTTATTTATTTTTTACAGGAAATCCTCTAGAGTAAGTGCTCCAAAACTGTGTTCAGCTGTTTTTTTTTATATACCTGTTTGTCCATATCAGCCACCTGCAGACCCATGGTCGACATATTCTGGTTGACAAAGTGTAAGATGGCCTGAAAATGGAAAAAGTTAGACAGTTTGAAATACATGTTGGTCTTATTTAGCTGACATAGAGGGTATTAAACATCAAAACGTGAACCTGGACCATAAGAAGGGTTATAAGCCCTCATTTGTTTTCTCAAAAACATTGTACCTTCATTGTTGGATATTATTAAGTCAAAACAAGGAACAGCTAGAAAAGCAGACATTTGGTCTGAAAGTAATAATTGTACTTTTTTAAAGCAACAATAATCTATATTTTTATAATAACAATGCATCAAAAATGTTTTCACATTTTAAATACTAAATGGTGAATCAGACATTCAAATAATAATGAAAAGTTTGTTTAATGATAATCATTATTAGCAGCCCTAATTGAAATTGGAGCTGACACATTTAGTTGATTAATCAATTGTTGTATGACGGAAAATTAAATGGTAACTGTTTTAATAATCATTAATCATTGAAGACACTCTTTGGGTTTGGGACTGTTGGTCAAAATAAAAAGCAATATGACGGTAACCTCTTGGGCTTTAGGAATTTGTAATGGGAATTTTTTACTATTGTATAGACCAAATGAGTATATACATATATATATATATATATGCTCACCTTTCCTCTGTATATATATATATATATATATATATACACGTATATATACGTATATATATATATATATACATATATATATATATATATATATATATATATATACATATATATATATATATATATACATATATATATATATATACATATATATATACATATATATATATATACATATATATATATATATATATATATATATATATATATATATATATTGGCAATCCCAACCCGCTTGAAATTGATAATTGGTTTGAATACTTTGACCCATTTGATCATTTCATTCACCGTGTTTATATGTAGGGTTCAGTTAAGGCCATGAACAAATTATACTTATTTATTTCTTATCTTAACAGCACAACATACTCTCTCACTGCCGGTCTGCCTCAGCACTTTTTCTACTCTCCTTGTTATACCTTCTTCACCGTGTTGACCTTGTGATCCTCAAGCTTCAGCAGTTGCTCGATGGGATCTTCCCCTGGGTGACCCAGAGCCAGAAAGGTGTGTTAAAATCATCGTAGGCTATAATGCCGCTTCAATGACATTTAAAATGTCAAATCTGCTCAACCTCCGAGATATTTTTACTCACTTTCAGTCTTGGTGCGAGAGTCTGAGCCTGCATCCCTGTTGAAAAAGACAAGAAAATATGAGGTGTTTTTTCTCACATCCACAGAATCACACCGGACAGAAATCTGCTCACCTTTCCTCTGTCAGGACCTCCGTCTGTGCATCTGATTTGATTCCACCTCTGCTCACCTGCATGGAAGAAAACCCAAATTGAGCAGCACTGCCACAAGGTGTGTTTAAGACTAAGAATTGGTGCAGAAAAAAGTGCTAAAGCTTGAGCTGAAACTCACTTCCAAAACTATAACTTCAACTTTCACATTTGGTGGCAAACCCAGTTCAGGCTGGAAAGATCTCACCATGGCAACCAGCAGATGAATAGTGGCCAGAAGGTCTTTGTTGTGGATGACTGACAGGCGAACAGCAGCGAACAAAACACACACACACAGAGACATAAAAAACTGATATGACAGAACTCACACACTCCCAGTATGGCAGCGAAGAATCATTATCAGCAAAGAATCATTATCATCATCATCATAAATAAATGAACACCTAACTGAAATGTAATTACTACTGACAACTTTAAGTTATAATCCTGCTGTTGATATTGTTTATGGTCTGCATTTTTTCAGCAATAGCCATCTTCTGTTTGCATACATTCTATACTTACAGTACCTCTCTTTGCAGTAGTTTCAGACGATTCAATTGCATATGCAGTCACCTACATATACTCAAAAGGGATTCACAGGAAATGATGCAGCATGTAAAAAGCCTATTTTATTAGCCTCACTGTTCACTCTCCTACAACTGTTTCAGAGCTGTATTAAATTATTATGACTTCCTCCTGCTGCTGCTTCACATTAAAAGAATTCAACTGGTGAAACATGGGGTGGCTTTTATTGTGAAGCAGTCACAGGAAGTGCAATTTTTTTGTCAGAGGTTAGTGCTCACTACGATCATTCAAAACCAAACAACACATTGGTCCTTCTAGGCAATTTTTCATCATTTGATTAATGAAGGAAAAGCTCAGATGAGTGACTGGAAACTTGAATTTCACAGTTAGGTGTTCAGTTGTTTATATACAATTTGAATTATATTTGAAGCCTTCACTTGCTTCCCTAACCCAGCACCAAAGTAATCCACTGACAGGTGATAAAAACAGAACCCCATCATGTTGATCTCCACCAAATCCCTCACAGTTGGTGTAAGCTAACATGGCACACTTAAGCTAGTACCAAATCCTGTTGCAATTCCAAGTCATTGCCAGAACAGAACATTTGTTCTCTTGTTGTTTTCATTGTTGAAGCCCAGCCAGCTGCATGACTCACGTTTGACGTTCCACTTGATCTGGCTGCTGTCCTGCAGGCCCAGTCTCTTGTCCAACTCCTCCAGGATCACTCCCAGCTTGCGGATCTGAGTAGGGCTGGTTAGTGCCATGGCCTCCACAGACAAGTGCACACCGGCCAACCTGGCTGTGGAAATCAGGAAATTATTATTATTATTATACTTTTCTTGGCAAGGACTGTGTTTTGGATATTATAAATGGCATGCTTTTAGATAAACAACAAGGGGAAACATTTGGCAGTTTTCATCTTCAAATTTAGATTATGATTAAGTGGAAGTAGGGCAATGATAAATGACAGCACAATTGCACAAATGTGCATTAACTCACACAGCAGGTGATGAAGCACCAGTCCATCGTACAGATCCTCCTCCAGACTCTGAACCACTATGTGATCTGGTTTCAAAGTGCTATTGATCCAACAAACCAGTGTCTACCAAAACACAATTAATCACACAGTCAGATCAACAAAAACTTTCATCTTCTTGCATACATTTTTCTGTTTCAAATGTGCTAAATGAAAAACAGCATGACACCTTGCTTGTCTTTATTCTCTTTATCGATTTTCAGAGATAAAACAATCTTGAAGTAGATAGAAATGATGAGGAATGCAAAATACTCCCCCTAAAATAACTGATATTGTATTTGTTTGTTTTATCCTCCCAACTTTATTAGACATGTTGTGGTTAATTTCTTCATTTACTGCAGCCTGCATGACGCACTTGTGCTGCCATCTTTTCCAATCAAAACCTTGTTTTAAAGTCAGATCCAGCAGACTCTGCCGACAATTCCTTGGTGTGACTCTGTTCTGTCTCCCATTACCTCTGATAATTATGTTCATTAAAATTTCACCGATCCTTTCACCTCTCTCTCTCTGCATCAGATATTATTCATGCTCTTCGCTCCACACATATACATGCAGAATTCCTTCCTGTGTATCATTCATCTCCAGCCCACTCAGGACACACTCCCTGTGCAGCAGGATGGGTTTTGATGTTACAATAATAAGTATAAATGTTTAATATAAGACAGATTCAGACAACGCTCTATATAGATAACAGGAATTCATTTCTTACCTCTTTTAGCTTTTCAAATGTGGGGTCTTTTAAAGACGCCGGCTGAATAAGCTTCTGCTTCTCTCCTGTGTGAATATATAAACAAACTGCATTGGTGGAATAGTATTGTTTCTTATTGTACAGCCTTTAACATGCTACAATTCTGTGATTCACAGCTCTTTCATCATTTCTAGCAAGCTGAATATTTTATTATTAAAAGGCAACCCCCTGTCTTTTCTCCTTAACTACAATATACACACAAATCCTTATTTGCATGCCCTATATGCTTTTTTTGATGTATTTTTCATGCTGTTAGGGTCTGGCTACATAGCATTCGGGGATGGGTGGAAAATGTGCTCTGGTTTATTGGCATTTCTTTAAACCAATCATAATCTTCATGGACGGTGCTAAACTTGGCTGCAAAATAGTCGTGCGAGAGAAAACTCAGATTGGACAGATAGTCTAGCTAGCTGTCTCAATTTACCAGGCAGAGATCTGAGGAGCAGTTAACCATAGTCCTCATATATCCACCAAATTGAAAATTCCAACAAAAAAGAAAGCGGAAGGAAACAGAAAATACATGCATCCGGCGGAATTTCCTGCAGCACCGGAGCAATCCTGGAAGTAGAATGCGAAGGATATAGACTAATCTAATGTTATATTGACTAGAAGTACAGAGGATTTTAGTGTCTTTCAGAGTATTGTTTTGGTTTAGTGGTAAACGTAACCTAAACATGCAACACTACTGGAATTGTCCTTTCAAGGATACAGTAGGCCCAGGAGCTGATTTGAGACTTCAGCAGTCTGAATAATACAAAATGAAGTGTTCCAAAAGTACAGTCTTTTTAATATAAAATTTTCCCATTTCTGCTAGTATAGACACAACAATCAACGTACATATGTAGGTGTGAATACTGCATTGACATAGACTAGTGTCAGCCTAGTATAGACAACAATCAGCGTACATATGTAGGTGTGAATACTGCATTAAGATAGACTTATGTCAACCTAAATGTACTATACAAATCATGAGTGACTGAGACTGAAAATTATGACAGTGTATTTATCAGTTTACTAAATGAACACATACCCTGGAAAGATTCAACGTCCACAGTGTCATCCTCTTTGTGATACTCAAAGACAGCAGCCTCCATCGCTTCTCCTCAGCAAAACCTGCAGAGAAGAAGAGCTTGAACATAAACCACAGAAGAATAAAGAAATACTTTCTCCATCATCATGTTTGGCAGAAAGTGTCTCTCTCTCTCTCTCTCTCAAGTGGCTCAGCAAGTGTCCTCAACCTTCAACTGCTGCAGAGGGAGTTACGATGATGGCACTGCTAGGCAGCTTACTGTTGCATGAAAAATGTTGTACCTCCAAATTTCTGCTTTTCAGGTTCAAAGATAACCGTCTTGTACTTAGCTCAGCTACACTGCATTTCTATTGTTGGGTTTTGGAAGGTTGTTTTTTTATGACTGAAGGTTCTAAAAACACAAGTGAACAAGTCAAAAACTTGTCAAACTGAAAAAGGAAGTTGTTTAGTTTCCTCACTTCCTTTTCTCTTTTTCAGTAGCCTGCTCAACAGATCTGTAGATCCCCCACAAATTTGCAGGGCTGCACCTCTCCCTCTGAACATTTTTCATACGGTCTGAGACAAAAAAAACAGCAAAGTAACACACTACCACAAAACAGACGTGACCTGGAGCGTGTCAAAGTGTTGTTTCCTGGATCTGGAGAGTGAAACTTTTCTTTTCCTGTGTGTGGCTTCCTTTTCCTGAGGTTGACAGTTACTTTCAAACAAGGTCATAAACAAAAAGTCTTTTAGACTAAGCTTACCTTCGGCACTCTTGAGAGTGACTCGACAGAATGACTTCAGCTGAATTGAGTTCCGCAACTGTCAACTCCACGAACTGTCAAAACAGCGATATAAGAAATGAAAGGTTGTACGTAGCCTACTCTATCTGAATACAGCTCTTGTGAAGTCTATCGGCGTACAAGGTCTGACGGCACTAAATTTGAAAAGAAAATAACATGTCACAGGGTTGAAAGGGAAGATAATCACAAATGAGAGGATGTGGCAGAGAAGGTACTTCCTCTTTTTGATACTGGGTTTGCACAACGTTTTTTCATAAGGGCATTTGTATTCTGTGTCACAAACGGCATTTAAGACTTTAATAGTAGCCTATGCATTGAGAGGGAAACAGGGAAGACTCTTCTTGGGTAGCAAATGTATTGTTGGGAAAACCACACTTCAGGAGGGCAAGGATAAACGTGACACTCAGAGGCCCGAACCACTCAGACTCGACTCACACATCTCCATCTGTGAACGGATCAATTTGCTGTCGTCTGGTCTCCAGCCTTCTCCATTCTCCAACAAACAACAAAAAAAAAGAAGAGAAGAGAGAACACGACAAAAAGCTCTGCATGTGCACCAGCCTTGTTGAAGAAAGAAAAAAGGACCACACATCAGCCAGACGAAGGGGCAATTTGGGGGATGTGGAAGGTTACCATAGCAACAAAGCAATGAGATAAGAAAATAAAGGTCTAAAATAAACCCATAATTCCTTTAGCTAAAACCCAAAATTGCAGGAATTGGCTGTTCCAAAGCCAATCTCGTTCAAAAGCCAAAGCAAATTTAACCCATCACACAAATAAGAGTCAAAATGAAATTCTCATTCAGTTGGATTTCAGGCATTTATTACTCGATAGGCAAGATTTAAAAAAAAAAAAAAAAAAAATGCACAGGGATAAGACAGTCCAGCGCAAGCGTAATTTAGATTCCATTCCATTTTCTCAATAATTCACCACAGGCTCTAAAATGCTTGAGTAGTTGAGTAGCACTGTGCATCTTAGCAGGGGGCCCATGCTCCACTTCGGGAGAGCAGTCATTGTGAGGTCCAGGCCTCCTCGGAGACTCGTCTGAAAGGCCAGTCAATGCAAAGATCTCCCGGGACGGAGAGAGCAAGCACTTAAGGCAATGGCATTGGCTTGAGATGTGATGTGCTGTGTTCATAGTTCAGAGTCAATGAGTACTGTACCATTCACAGTTCCTTTCTGTCAAGTAAAAGCGATCATATATATATATATATATATATATATATATATATATATATATATATATATATATATATATATATATATATATATATATCCTAGCTGAAGTAAGAATATGCTAATGATTTTCAGATATTACCAGTAAAGGAATAGAATAAAAGGAATAGGTTCTTGTTTACTTTCTTGTCATGAGTTGAGTGAGATTAGATCAATACCACTCATAGACACACCCATAGGAAAACACAGTGTAGCCAGTCGCAGGTTAGCTTAGCATAGCATAAAGATGAACGTAGGGGGAAAAAGCTTTGCCCTATAAAGGCACAATGCAGCAAAACTAAACTTTGTGCTGAATAGTAAACAAACTGTACCAACTATCACAAGACACAGCCAACTAGACAGCTACAAAAAAAGAGCGCTATATGATTGTAAAGCCAGCTGGTCAGATAGCCACAGGCCAGCTAGCCTTAGCTAAAAGTAAATGTACTTATTGTTTTTCCCTAGCTAGTTATCTGTTAATTAATCTTGGTATTTTTGTTTTTTTTCCACATTATTAAATGAAACAGCAGCTAAATCCAGTCATAATGTAGCAAAAAGCTAGCTGATCTTGCTAACGGTACTATCTTAGCAGTATAACTGCATCAGCTTTTGGCTCTAGTTGACGTCATGCAATTAGATGTGGTTATTAAACCACATTAAATTCACATAATCAAATTTATTTAATAGTTATTTCTATATGCTATAGAAAATTCGGTTTAATAGCTTAATATTTAGCATACAAACCATGAGAGTGGTATCAATATTCTCATCGAACTCTTGGCAAGAAAGCGAATATGTGTATTTCCCAAAACTACTCTTTTAATATTTACACATATTCATTCATTTCAACTTTCTTAAATATTCTGGAGAGTAACCAGGTTAACACACAAATGTTTTCCAGTTTTAACATTCCATTTCCTTTCATGGCTATTGTGTGTATTCAAATGCAGGCTAAAGGTTGCAAGCTTTCCTGGGTTGCATTTAACATTCGAGGAAGGAATAAATAAGTACTGACATTCGGGGGAAATTAAATACTAACATTAAGAGCCTTTTTCAGGCTGTTCTCTATGGGTCTTTTTATGTCCAACATAATAATGATTTTTAAGTCCCAGTTGGTCTCCTCCAGTGTCGAGACTGTAATGCATAATATCTGTGCAGGCACAGGGCAGCGATCAAAAGTATATAGGGGGGTGAAACTGGAAAAGTTCAATCTGAGTTTTTGTAGTTGGTGAACAGGTTGTAGAGGACTCTGAGGGTGGACTTGAGGTTCAGGTTGACAACATCTGGAAAACAAAATGGAGACAGCAACGATCATTAGAGTTTGCCAAACTTGTTTTGAGGAGTTTCAGAAAGAAAAAATTAGACATGCTTTGACATGCACAAAAACTAATGTTGTAAGAGAAAAAACTGGATCCAAAAAATAAATGGGCTGTGCTACCATAAAACCATATTTACAATGCAAAGTAGCTTCTTCTAGAATTGCTGTTGGACTACTTTCCCTAAAAGGTTATTTGTAATTTTGGAAAACAAAATTAGGCAAAAAATAGCTCATCATAGATCATATGATGTATTACTTCTTACCAGGAGAGATTCAAAAGGCACAAATATACTTTCTGTTCTCTTCATCAGTAACGTGACATAGGCTACTACACTAGGGCTTATTTGCATACTGTAATTTCTCATCACAACTAGGTCTTTGGTAAGTGATTCAAGCCAGACACCATTTTGTTACAGCAGTGCCATATTGCATCATCATTTAAACTAGGATGCCTTAAGCTCCTTATCGCCTGCATTTCCCTGTTAGCTAGGGTGACACCGTTACCTTCATTTATAATGAACCTGCAGATGTGCACAAACCCCTAGGAACACAAACTGCAACTTGGAAGATAATAACAGTATGAGGATAACAGCCATATACAGTATAATGCCATCAGCATGGGACTGTGGCCAATGACTTTGTATCTCAGTGTAGAGTTCTTCCAATTAAATGTGTAAAAAATAAAAGATGTAATAATCAGGTTTAGAAAGACTCCTAATCCTTTATACTAACCACCAACAAAGGTGCTGGTATCGAGTTGGTGGATAGCTTTAAATACTTTGTTTTAGGCATCGTTCTTGATAACGAACTGGTTTAAATCCCATGAGGCTTCCACATGAAAAATGTCCAACAGTGCCTTTTGTTGTTGAGGAAAATGTGCTTATTTAGTGTCTCCTCTGTGATAATGACTGTGTTTTTTTTAATAAAAGTTTTAATGTTCTGTATTGTTGCTTGGCATGGCAACTTGACTGCGGCAGGTTCGGCAACCTCATCAAAAGTGGCTAGTAGGATTTCTGGGAGGAGTCAGGCCCATCTTACAGACCTATATAACAAGCAGGTGCTTAGGAAGGCTACTTCCCTTCTGGAGTGCCAAGATCACCCTTCGGACAGAGTTTGAACCGTTACCCCTGGGTCGTTGTTTTAAAGTGCCTGTTATGAAGACCAAGAGATATATACGGTATACAGTTTTCTTCATCCTTGCTGCCATTCACGAGTAGTTAGTTTAAAACTGGTGTATGTAGATTGGTCATTTGCACATTAATACAGTGTGGAGGGATACAATATTTACAGATTTTGAAAGCTAGTCCATTCTGGTTCAAGATTCAAATATGTATTAATCAAATACCCAGTTGTGCAGTATAATACTTAGTTGACATCTCCCAGAACTGTGCAAGGTGCAGTTATAAAAAAAATAGAGATATACAGACATAAAAAAGGAACATTTAAAGAGCAATTAAGGCCAAAGAAAATAATAAAAATGAAGAGCAAAAGAAAAAGTATGTACAATGCAGTAAGTAGTAGAATATAAGTTTAAAACTGGAATGTGGGATTTGAAATATAGGACAAGAATGTGAAGCGAAACGTAAATATGTTAAGTAGCTCTGAGAATTATGTAAGTATATACTGTACAAGAGAGAAGTATACTGTACGGTTAAATAAATATATCGTCCCGAGATGGTACAGATATTTATGGCTCTAGCATTAGCTTGAGCTAAGAATTTTATTTAAATCAAACAACTCAAATCTAATGCATTCTTCTTTCAATATCATATTCTGTGGATTAAAATGAGTAAGTACCTGATATTAAATTTGAATGCTTCAGTGGAGTAAGGTACTGATTACAGTTTAAGTACGTTATCAGTCAACTGTATTAGATTAAGCTATTTCTGTAATAGCATTTCTAATGGGGTTAATGAAATGCAAGTCTCTGTGATAAAATGGGAAATACTTAATTGTGAACTAATAATCATTATAATAGCAACAACAATGTGAAACTTGTAAGTCATATTTTAAGTATAAGTTGTTAAATTCTCCTAAAAAAAAAGAACAGGCTGGTTTATTCAAACGTGTAGCTCAGAATAAACCCAGAACCATCCATCCAGTATGAGAGTTTAAGGGTAAGGCAAGGTCTCCATCTACTGGACAACCTTTAATATGACTGCTACTGTAGGACATCAACCATTAAACTTCCTTTTTAAATGGCATCCTGTCAGCAAAAGAGACTCATAATCTCAGTCAGCCTCCATTAAATCTCCCCCTGGAAAAGGGTCTTTTATCTGATCTTGTAATAATGTAATCTATAAAATACCTTCTGGTCTGGCTTTGGGTTTCTTCAGGCCTCCATCCTGCATCAGCTCAAAGGAAAACGCCACATTGTGGACCTGAGGGGACACAACATGGAAACTCAATGTAATGATAAATTGCAAAAAATAAATTGTCCTATTCGACCAACAAATTTCACGTTTTGAGGCCATAATCACCTTCTGTTCAAAGCTCTCAGGGGTGAGGAAGAAGTTGTACAGAGGGACAAAGTAGTCTTCTAGCAGCCCCATCAGCAATATCAGGTACACGCCATCAGCAAACTGGACACACACACAAATTTACAGCACATACAATAATAAAACTGCAAAGTAAATCAGATTGTATTATATGTTTAAAAAAAATAATGCATGCAAAGAGAGGGAAGGTGAGAGGATGAAAATATGTTACATAACACAAACTCATAATCATTTTAATATTTGACTGGACTGCGAGTCTCTATATAAACGATCCGATCTCTTACCTGAGATTCCAGCTCAGTAACTTCCAGGTTCAGCTTGTTCAGGTGTTTGTTCACGAAGGTGATGAGAGACTGGTAGCGGGATCAACAAACTTATTAATCATAAATACAGTACAGTTAAAAAGACTTCAAACTAATTTGAAGTCATTATATTACCCATTATCTTTCAAAGAAAAGTTTTTTAATACCGTTTTCACCACGTTGAGCTTGTCAGGTGCGTGATCCAACAAAGTGTCAAACGCATCCCTCTCTGTTGTAAAACAAAAGAAATAATTCAAGGGTTATGAATACTTAAGAAAGAAACTGTTTGACATTTTTGGAAACGTCAATGGTGTACCACTCTCATATCTGTCCAATAATTAATTATATGTCGCCACCATGCTAACCCTGCTAACTGCTAGCTAACGTTACCGGAGGACCAGGCAAGCGGACCACGGCCTGTTCAGCGGCCATAGCCAACAACGTTAAGTTATTTTAAGCCAAGAGAGGGAGGCTGTACATTTGGAAGAGAGGACTGTGAGTTTGCAGTGCGTTTAGCGATTGTTTCCGTAATTCTAAGCCAATAAAGTGTGTTCAGTCGGGTGGAGAGGACGGCAAGGTAGTGTTATTTTTAGCGGTTCTCACTGTAATTCTGAGCCAAGGAAGTGTGTCTGTCCAACGAGTGGAGAGGACGCAGAGGTTGTTGTTTTTAGTGGTTCCTACCGCAATTCTAAGCCGAAAAAGTGTGTCTGTCAGTTGGGTACAGAGCTCTGCGTGAGCACGGGCTTTTATGACCGTCAGTATAGCCAGCATCTAACGTTAGCTACTCCGCTGTG